>JAXCGZ010014173.1:10000-32646 GCA_037179515.1 Halocaridina rubra | reverse complement strand
ATATATATATATATATATATATATATATATATATATATATATATATATATATATATATATATATATATACAAGAGACTATGCACCTGGGCAAAAGGGAGAGACAGTAGACCTATGACTATCAGGGCATGGGGCTGATGCACAACTGCAGGGTATGAAGCTGATACACAACTAACAATGTATGAGTCTGATGCACGCCTGACTATATACTATTTAACTAAACTTTGAAGAAGATTTATCCTTCGCTTTTCATTACACACCATCCCATTCGCTAACTGGCTGTTTACAATACCATATACTGTTCTAAGGCTCTAACAGTCGAATTGATAGTCAGCTATCAGTAAAAGGTACTAGCTAATAGCTGAACTGTTAGTATGAATAAGACTGAATATCAACATAAGAGAGGCATGGGTAAATTGTATATTTAATATATATATATATATACATAACAGTAATGGAACATAATATATTAGTGAAGTATTAAATATACATGGTAAGAAACCAATATACATAGTACAGAAAAATATGCACATGCACTAATGTCCGGCTGTACATTCGAATTCTCACTGTCTGTCCGTATGTATGTTCACTCATATATCCATACAAGCGTGTCTACCCTCACGTCAATAGTAGGGTCAACAAGATCCACGGAGATTCTTAGCACCCCTCTCTGCTGGGTCCTGGGGGCCATTAGCTGTGGACCTTCTATAAATAATAGCAAACATGAGGAAAAATAAACCAAGATAAAACAGATATGCGATGTGTGGTGACTTGTCAAATGTAATGGGATAGTTATAGATATGTAGCAAATGCGGCAGAATATTTGATGTGTGTCTAAGTGCGTTTGTATCTACATACATTAATGTGTGTATGTGTGTGTGTGTGTACATGTGCATGTGTGTGAGTGTGTGTGTGTCTTTGTGAATTTGAGTGTGACCCATTTTGCGTGTAATTTTGTATGTGCGCTTTTGTGTGTACAGGTGTATATGTGTCTCTGTGTGTATGTGTGTGTGGAAATATGGGTGCATATGTTAGAGTGTGATTACCTAATTGTGATTACCTAATTGTGTTTACGGGAAAGAGCCCAAAGCTCGTATCTTCCCGTCTCCTGATCGGTTCCATTTTTAGACTTAGTGATACTTATCATACCTGTCCTTAAAACTATGGATTGAGATAGCATTAACTACCTCCTCGCTTAGCGAATTCCAATTATCAACTACTCTTAGACTGAAAAAGTATTTCCTTACATCCTGCAAACAAGTTTTCTTACGAAGCTTCAAACTATGACCTCTAGTTCTAGAGCCAGCCATATCGAAATATCGATCCCTATCCACTCTATCATAACCATGAAGGAATTTAAAGACTGTCACCATATCCCCCCTTACTCTTCTAGCTTCGAGTGATGGCAAGTCTAATTCCCTCAGCCTCTCATCATAACCGAGATTGCGTATTTCTGGCACCAGTTTCGTGGCATGTCTTTGAACTTTTTCAAGCTTAGCTATGTGCTTTTTCAAGTGCGGATTCCAAAAGGGGGCTGCATATTCCAGTTTTGGCCTCACATAGGTTACATAAATATTTCTGAACATTTCCTTGTCCATGTGCCTGAAGGCTACCCTTACATTTGATAAGAATGCATATGCTGCCCTTACTACGCCATTTATATGTATTTCTGGAGACAAATCTGCCAGTATGTTTACTCCTAGATCTCTCTCATTTTCTGTCTCTTGAAGTTGTACTCCAGCCACCGAGTAGTCAAGCTTGGGCCTTCTTGCACTTGTACCCATTCTTATTACCTTACATTTTGAGGTATTGAATTTCATTAGCCACTTTTCTGACCACTCATGCAGATTATTTAGATCCTCCTGAAGTTCTCTACCATTGTTCTCGTTTTTTGCTTTCTTCACAATCTTTGCATCATCTGCAAACATATTCATGAATGAATTTACAGACTCTGGTAGGTCATTTACATATACAAGGAACAAATTTGGCCCTAAAACTGAACCCTGTGGAACTCCACTACTAACTCTTCTCCATTCAGACACAGAGTGTCTTACTCTAACCCTCTGTTCCCTTCCTTCTAAGTAAGTTTTTATCCATTCCAAGACATTTCCACCTATTCTAGCCATTGATTGCAGCTTCCTAATAAGTCTCCCATGTGGAACAGTGTCAAACGCTTTCTGGAAGTCTAGGAATATGCAATCTGCCCAGCCCTCTCTTTCCTGTTAGATTTGGCTTACCTCATCATAAAATTCTAATAAGTTTGTTACTGTTGATCTTCCTTCTCTGAAGCCATGTTGCCTCACTGACAAAAAGTTGAAGGATTCCAAGTGAAGAGAGATATGTTTCCTTAGTAGTTTCTCCATAAGTTTGCAAACTATGCTGGTCAAGGAAACTGGTCTATAGTTCAGAGCCGCATCCCTCCTTCCCTTTTTGAATATAGGTATCACATTTGCTTGTTTCCAGCATCTTGGAATCTCCCCCGACTCCAGTGACTCCTTAAATATGATACTTAGTGCCACTGATATTGTGTTTGCGCATTTTTTAAGCACATGAGGGGATATGTTATCAGGACCTGTAGCTTTATGAACATCTAAATCCATCAGCGCTTTGCATACCTCTGTGGCTGTAAGGTTGATGTTCTCTAATACCGGCCCTTGAGCTTCTATCACTGCAATCTGAGGGGGTGGGGTATTTTCTACTGTAAATACTGACTGAAACTCCTTGTTCAATTCTTTGCAGATATCTTCGTCCGTCTCAGTGATGCTTCCATCCGCTCTCTTTAGCCTTAAAACCTGTTCTTTTACCTTCAGTTTTCCTCTGATAAAGCTGTGGAAAAGCTTGGGATTTTCTTTAGCCTTCCTGGTGATGTCCCTCTCATAATCTCTCTCTGCCTCTCTCCTTTTACTTAGGTAGTCATTTCTTGCTCTTTTGTAGGTTTGCCAGGCATTTATGTTTTTTCTCCTCCTAAACCTTTTCCAGCATTTGTCTCTCCACTCCTTAGCTCTTTTACACCCATTATCGAACCATTTCTCTCTGGCATGAATTACACCTACTTTGGTGACAGGTATGCAGCAATCTACTATCTTCCCATATTTCTCACAAAAGATGTCATACATTTCTTGTACAGATTTGTTGTAAAATAAGGTTCTCCAGTCAATAACTGCAAAAAGCTCATTCATTTTGATGTAATCTCCTTTCTGATAGTTCCTCCTCATGCCCTCAGTGCCTCTACTCTCAGGAAGAATGTCTTCAATGATATACTCCATCAACAACACACAGTGGTCACTCTTTCCAATTGGTGGTTCATACTCAATATTTTCAATATCCAACACATTATCTGTGAACACTAGATCAAGTAGTGATGGCTCATCCCCACCCCTGGCTCTTGTTGGTTCCATTACATGTTGGTGTAGGAAATTCCCTTGTACGCAATCTAGGAATCTTGCCCCAAATGAGTCCTCACCACTGTGTGGGTCAAGATTTATCCAATCTATCTCTTTATGATTAAAGTCTCCCATAATCAAAATCCTACATTTTTTCTCCCGCGCCATGTTAACAACTGAGTTTATGACTTCAATCGTACCCATATGACTTTCCTCATAAATTTCAAGCCTATTTTGGTTCCTTGGTGGGTTGTATACAACAGTTATTATAATGCTCTCTGACCCAGTATTTATGCGAGCAACAAGAAATTCCCTGAACTCACTTTCTATAGCCAAGTTTATTTCTTCAACTTGAATCCTCTCACTTATGAGCAGTGCTATCCCTCCACCAGTCCTCTCAGATCTTTCGACCCTTAGTATTCTGAAGCCCTTAGGAAAAACTGTGACACTGTTTATGTCCTCACTCAACTTAGTCTCTGTAATTGCTACTATATCTGCCTTACTGTTGTGAATCCTATCTTTTAATTCTACTGCCTTACCAGCTAATCCATCAGCATTTGTGTATAACAGTCTTAATGAGGCCCCATCCCCTGATCTTCTGTCATTATCTTCTTTATCTCCCCTTTGTCTGGAAGTATTCTGTAACAAAAATTTTTCTTCTCTTCTTCATTTCTTTCATCATTTAACCTTCTTGCCTCTTGCAACAAGTTTTTGATCTTTCCCATCTCTTCCTGTGTTCTGTATCGTCTAATGAACACTTCTTTGCATTCTTGAAGGTCTTTTAGACTTTTTTTTCTCAACAATATTTCCCTACATGTCTCCCCTCTCTCAAAGGTTACTTTTGTTGGTCTCGGCTTTCCTTCCCTCGAATATTTACCTAGTTGGTGTATGTTTACAATATCCTCAGGACCACATACTACTCCAAGCTTTCTTATCAGGTCTACAACCCTAGCTTTATTTTCTTCAAGTCTCCCCTGCCATGTTGGCTCCTGGGATTCACTTATGCCTGAGATTACCACTGTCTTCTCCTTATCAAGTGCCTGTCTGATGAGTGGGTTTGCCCTTTCCATCACAACGTCTTTCATTTTTTCGATTACTGTCTCTTTATAGTCAACTGTTTGTATGTTTTCCAGTGCCACCACCTTTACAGCCTCTTTTACTGCCACATTCCCCTTTAGTGCATCAGCAAAGGACGTTTTCATGGCATCATTTTCCATATTCAGCTCCTGGAACTCTTTTCTGAACTGTTCAATGTTTTCTTTAATCTGAACATTCCAAGCAGCAATCTCGTCTCTCTCAGAAGATAGCAGTGAACTAACATCTAATTCCTTTAGGTTGTCATTTAGCTGTCTGTTTTTATCTTCTTGATTAGAAATTCTAGATTCTAGTTGACTCTTTTCCCCTTCCAGCTTCTTTATTCTTTTTTCTAGTTCCTTTCTCTCCTGCCCTTGTGCTTTATTTGCTTCCTCCAAAGATCTTATTTGCTCTCTGAGTGTTTCATTCTCTTTCATTTCTCCATCCATATTCCGAATTTTATCATCAAGGCTTGTAACCATTTCCTCTAACTTCTTGATTCTCTGTTTAAGTCCTCTGATGACTACCCCTTCTCCCGACCCATGGGTGGGAGAGGTTTGGGACAGAGATGGCTTCATTTTTATGTTCTCCCTCTCACAGAATATAGAAAGAAGACGAGAAAGAGGAAAAAAAAAGAAAAGAAAAGAGAAAAACTTCTAATTTACCTTCACACAGAATTTTTATATCTCCATATAAGTGCTATTTAGTGACTCAGTTTGTCTCCTTTCTGGTAACACACATCTTAACTTAAAAACTTGACCATGGTAATTTACGTATAAAAAGAAAAACAAAAACAAAAATCAAACCTGAAGGAAAATTCGAATTTGTGTTCGAGGTGGCACCCACCTGTTTCTGTTATATATTCTTCCTAACTGATAAACTGACTTGCTAACCAAGATATGTTATCACGGGATTTAGACTTTACATTTAACTCAATATATATACAAAATAACAAAATAGCAAACGAGAAAGCTAAAAGAAAAGCAAAAAAAAAAAAAAATGAAGAAAATAGGACTGCTGTACTACTTGGCAACTTAACTCAGTACTGTTGACGGGTGGGTATTTGGTAATTTTTTTTTTCTTTTATTATTCAATTTTTTCGTGTATCAAACTAACTAACTAGTTAATATAAATGGGAAGGATACTGTTTTTAACAATATATAGAACCACAGGATCAGGTAAAACGGCTCAAGAGCTTTCCCCAGTTTACACAAAAAATTAGGTAATGTGGTGTGAGGCTCCACGTCTGGCAACTCTTCTAGATTTCCCTCAAGGCAGAAACTGGACGGCAGCTTCTCTCTCTTCTCACGAAAAAGTTATCAATTTTTTTTCCTTTAATATGAACAGTCTCGCCTTACAACAAATATTAGTTTTTGTACTCACAATACTCTGCACGATTTCATATTTTTGGAAATTATGGTAAAGTTTTCCACTAAGCACTTTAGTCACTCGAAACTTTGAAATTTAAGAGGAGCAATTCCGTGTGTCACTGAACGCGCGGTGTGTGTGTTTTTTTCTCAACAATATTTCCCTACATGTCTCCCCTCTCTCAAAGGTGTGTGTGTGTGTGGGTGTTTGTGTGTGATTACCTAATTGTGATTACCTAATTGTGTTTACGGGAAAGAGCCCAAAGCTCGTATCTTCCCGTCTCCTGATCGGTTCCATTTTTAGACTCAGTGATACTTATCATACCTGTCCTTAAAACTATGGATTGAGGTAGCATTAACTACCTCCTCGCTTAGCGAATTCCAATTATCAACTACTCTTACACTGAAAAAGTATTTCCTTACATCCTGCAAACAAGTTTTCTTCCGAAGCTTCAAACTATGACCTCTAGTTCTAGAGCCAGCCATATCGAAATATCGATCCCTATCCACTCTATCATAACCATGAAGGAATTTAAAGACTGTCACCATATCCCCCCTTACTCTTCTAGCTTCGAGTGATGGCAAGTCTAATTCCCTCAGCCTCTCATCATAACCGAGATTGCGTATTTCTGGCACCAGTTTTGTGGCATGTCTTTGAACTTTTTCAAGCTTAGCTATGTGCTTTTTCAAGTGCGGATTCCAAAAGGGGGCTGCATATTCGAGTTTTGGCCTCACATAGGTTACATAAATATTTCTGAACATTTCCTTGTCCATGTGCCTGAAGGCTACCCTTACATTTGATAAGAATGCATATGCTGCCCTTACTACGCCATTTATATGTATTTCTGGAGACAAATCTGCCAATATGTTTACTCCTAGATCTCTCTCATTTTCTGTCTCCTGAAGTTGTACTCCAGCCACCGAGTAGTCAAGCTTGGGCCTTCTTGCACTTGTACCCATTCTCATTACCTTACATTTTGAGGTATTGAATTTCATTAGCCACTTTTCTGACCACTCATGCAGATTATTTAGATCCTCCTGAAGTTCTCTACCATTGTTCTCGTTTTTTACTTTCTTCACAATCTTTGCATCATCTGCAAACATATTCATGAATGAATTTACAGACTCTGGTAGGTCATTTACATATACAAGGAACAAAAGTGGCCCTAAAACTGAACCCTGTGGAACTCCACTACTAACTCTTCTCCATTCAGACACTGAGTGTCTTACTCTAACCCTCTGTTCCCTTCCTTCTAAGTAAGTTTTTATCCATTCCAAGACATTTCCACCTATTCTAGCCATTGATTGCAGCTTCCTAATAAGTCTCCCATGTGGAACAGTGTCAAACGCTTTCTGGAAGTCTAGGAATATGCAATCTGCCCAGCCCTCTCTTTCCTGTAAGATTTGGCTTACCTCATCATAAAATTCTAATAAGTTTGTTACTGTTGATCTTCCTTCTCTGAAGCCATGTTGCCTCACTGACAAAAAGTTGAAGGATTCCAAGTGAAGAGAGATATGTTTCCTTAGTAGTTTCTCCATAACTTTGCAAACTATGCTGGTCAAGGAAACTGGTCTATAGTTCAGAGCCGTATCCCTCCTTCCCTTTTTGAAGATAGGTATCACATTTGCTTGTTTCCAGCATCTTGGAATCTCCCCCGACTCCAATGACTCCTTAAATATGATACTTAGTGCCACTGATATTGTGTTTGCGCATTTTTTAAGCACATGAGGGGATATGTCATCAGGACCTGTAGCTTTATGAACATCTAAATCCATCAGCGCTTTGCATACCTCTGTGGCTGTAAGGTTGATGTTCTCGAATACCGGCCCTTGAGCTTCTATCACTGCAATCTGAGGGGGTGGGGTATTTTCTACTGTAAATACTGACTGAAACTCCTTGTTCAATTCTTTGCAGATCTCTTCGTCCATCTCAGTGATGCTTCCATCCGCTCTCTTTAGCCTTAAAACCTGTTCTTTTGCCTTCAGTTTTCCTCTGATAAAGCTGTGGAAAAGCTTGGGATTTTCTTTCGCCTTCCTGGTGATGTCCCTCTCATAATCTTTCTCTGCCTCTCTCCTTTTACTTAGGTAGTCATTTCTTGCTCTTTTGTAGGTTTGCCAGGCATTTATGTTTTTTCTCCTCCTATACCTTTTCCAGCATTTGTCTCTCCACTCCTTAGCTCTTTTACACCCATTATCGAACCATTTCTCTCTGGCTTGAATTACACCTACTTTGGTGACAGGTATGCAGCAATCTACAATCTTCCCATATTTCTCACAAAAGATGTCATACATTTCTTGTACAGATTTGTTGTAAAATAAGGTTCTCCAGTCAATAACTGCAAAAAGCTCATTCATTTTGATGTAATCTCCTTTCTGATAGTTCCTCCTCATGTCCTCAGTGCCTCTACTCTCAGGAAGAATGTCTTCAATGATATACTCCATCAACAACACACAGTGGTCACTCTTTCCAATTGGTGGTTCATACTCAATATTTTCAATATCCAACACATTATCTGTGAACACTAGATCAAGTAGTGATGGCTCATCCCCACCCCTGGCTCTTGTTGGTTCCATTACATATTGATGTAGGAAATTCCCTTGTACGCAATCTAGGAATCTTGCCCCAAAGGAGTCCTCACCACTGTGTGGGTCAAGATTTATCCAATCTATCTCTTTATGATTAAAGTCTCCCATAATCAAAATCCTACATTTTTTCTCCCGCGCCATGTTAACAACTGAGTTTATGACTTCAATCGTACCTATATGACTTTCCTCATAAATTTCAAGCCTATTTTGGTTCCTTGGTGGGTTGTATACAACAGTTATTATAATGCTCTCTGACCCAGTATTTATGCGAGCAACAAGAAATTCCCTGAACTCACTTTCTATAGCCAAGTTTATCTCTTCAACTTGAATCCTCTCACTTATGAGCAGTGCTATCCCTCCACCAGTCCTCTCAGATCTTTCGACCCTTAGTATTCTGAAGCCCTTAGGAAAAACTGTGACACTGTTTATGTCCTCACTCAACTTAGTCTCTGTAATTGCTACTATATCTGCCTTACTGTTGTGAATCCTATCTTTTAATTCTACTGCCTTACCAGCTAATCCATCAGCATTTGTGTATAACAATCTTAATGAGGCCCCATCCCCTGATCTTCTGTCATTATCTTCTTTATCTCCCCTTTGTCTGGAAGTATTCCGTAACGAAAATTTTTCTTCTCTTCTTCATTTCTTTCATCATTTAACCTTCTTGCCTCTTGCAACAAGTTTTTGATCTTTCCCATCTCTTCCTGTGTTCTGTATCGTCTAATGAACACTTCTTTGCATTCTTGAAGGTCTTTTAGACTTTTTTTTCTCAACAATATTTCCCTACATGTCTCCCCTCTCTCAAAGGTTACTTTTGTTGGTCTCGGCTTTCCTTCCCTCGAATATTTACCTAGTTGGTGTATGTTTACAATATCCTCAGGACCACATACTACTCCAAGCTTTCTTATCAGGTCTACAACCCTAGCTTTATTTTCTTCAAGTCTCCCCTGCCATGTTGGCTCCTGGGATTCACTTATGCCTGAGATTACCACTGTCTTCTCCTTATCAAGTGCCTGTCTGATGAGTGGGTTTGCCCTTTCCATCACAACGTCTTTCATTTTTTCGATTACTGTCTCTTTATAGTCAACTGTTTGTATGTTTTCCAGTGCCACCACCTTTACAGCCTCTTTTACTGCCACATTCCCCTTTAGTGCATCAGCAAAGGAAGTTTTCATGGCATCATTTTCCATATTCAGCTCCTGGAACTCTTTTCTGAACTGTTCAATGTTTTCCTTAATCTGAACATTCCAAGCAGCAATCTCGTCTCTCTCAGAAGATAGCAGTGAACTAACATCTAATTCCTTTAGGTTGTCATTTAGCTGTTTGTTTTTATCTTCTTGATTAGAAATTCTAGATTCTAGTTGACTCTTTTCCCCTTCCAGCTTCTTTATTCTTTTTTCTAGCTCCTTTCTCTCCTGCCCTTGTGCTTTATTTGCTTCCTCCAAAGATCTTATTTGTTCTCTGAGTGTTTCATTCTCTTTCATTTCTCCATCCATATTCCGAATTTTATCATCAAGGCTTGTAACCATTTCCTCTAACTTCTTGATTCTCTGTTTAAGTCCTCTGATGACTACCCCTTCTCCCACCCCATGGGTGGGAGAGGTTTGGGACAGAGATGGCTTCATTTTTATGTTCTCCCTCTCACAGAATATAGAAAGAAGACGAAAAAAAAAAAAAAAAAAAAAAAAAAAAAAAAAAAAAAAACTTCTAATTTACCTTCAC
Organism: Halocaridina rubra; assembly: GCA_037179515.1. NCBI lineage: Eukaryota > Metazoa > Arthropoda > Malacostraca > Decapoda > Atyidae > Halocaridina > Halocaridina rubra. The sequence continues at coordinate 22,516 of JAXCGZ010014173.1, read as the reverse complement.
ACAGAATTTTTATATCTCCATATAAGTGCTATTTAGTGACTCAGTTTGTCTCCTTTCTGGTAACACACATCTTAACTTAAAAACTTGACCATGGTAATTTACGTATAAAAAGAAAAAGAAAAACAAAAGTCAAACCTGAAGGAAAATTCGAATTTGTGTTCGAGGTGGCACCCACCTGTTTCTGTTATATATTCTTCCTAACTGATAAACTGACTTGCTAACCAAGATATGTTATCACGGGATTTAGACTTTACATTTAACTCAATATATATACAAAATAACAAAATAGCAAACGAGAAAGCTAAAAGAAAAGCAAAAAAAAAAATGAAGAAAATAGGACTGCTGTACTACTTGGCAACTTAACTCAGTACTGTTGACGGGTGGGTATTTGGTAATTTTTTTTTCTTTTATTATTCAATTTTTTCGTGTATCAAACTAACTAACTAGTTAATATAAATGGGAAGGATACTGTTTTTAACAATATATAGAACCACAGGATCAGGTAAAACGGCTCAAGAGCTTTCCCCAGTTTACACAAAAAATTAGGTAATGTGGTGTGAGGCTCCACGTCTGGCAACTCTTCTAGATTTCCCTCAAGGCAGAAACTGGACGGCAGCTTCTCTCTCTTCTCACGAAAAAGTTCTCAATTTTTTTCCTTTAATATGAACAGTCTCGCCTTACAACAAATATTAGTTTTTGTACTCACAATACTCTGCACGATTTCATATTTTTGGAAATTATGGTAAAGTTTTCCACTAAGCACTTTAGTCACTCGAAACTAAAATTTAAGAGGAGCAATTCCGTGTGTCACTGAACGCGCGGTGTGTGTGTGTGTGTGTGTCTGTGTGTGTGTGTGTGTGTGTGTGTGTGTGTGTGTGTGTGTGTGTGTGTGTGTGTGTGTGTGTGTGTGTGTGTGTGTGTGTGTGTGTGTGTGTGTGTGTGTGTGTGTAAATGAGAGGGATGGTGGTGAATTTGTGAGGTTTAAAGGTATGGAGGTGTTGAAGGTAAATAATTTTAAGTATTTGGGGTCAACTGTAGCGGAGAATGTGGTATACATTTACTATTAATGAATATAGTTACACACACACACTCACACACATATATGTGCATATATATATATATATATATATATATATATATATATATATATATATATATATATATATATATATATATATATATATATATATATATATATATATATAAATAATATATATATATATATATATATATATATATATATATATATATATATATATATATATATATATATATATATATATATATATATATATATATATATATATATATATATATATATATATATATATATATATATATATATATATATATATATATATATATATATATAATATATATATGAATCATTTTTTAGAACCGATTGGGCCTTTAACCTAGGACTTATAATTACTAAGTCAAGGCACTACCAACTACACACCACATAAGGTTAAAAGGAATCCAACCTTATAGCTTATATCTGCAATACTTAGGAATGAATGCATTCTATCTGAATGCCACTATGTTCATATTACAGATTCAGCAACCTCACTCGTGGCTTCATTTTCACATTTAATTAAATTCCCAACCTCATTCGGGTCCAACAATAACCAAATAGGCACATTACATATGTGAAAGCATGAATAATTTTTTACCCCAACTGGGACTTGAACCTAGGACTTATAATTACTAAGTCAAGGCGCTACAAACTACACACCACAGAAGGTTAAAAGGAATCCAAGCTTATAGCTTATATCTGCTATACCTAGAAATGAATGCATTCTATCTGAATGGCACTATGTTCATATTACAGATTCCCCAACCTCACTCGTGGCTTGATTTTCGCATTTAATTCAATTCCCATTTTCATTCGGGATATACAAAAACCAAATAAGCACATTACATATGTGAAAACATGAATCATTTTTTACCCCGGCTGGGACTTAAACCTAGGACTTATAATTACTAAGTCAAGGCGCTACCAACTACACACCACAGAATGTTAAAAGGAATCCAACCTTATAGCTTATATCTGCTACACTTAGGAATGAGTGCATTCTATTTGAATGCCACTGTTCATATTAAAGATTCCCCAACCTCACTCGTGGCTTCATTTTTGCATTTAATTCAATTCCCAATCTCATTCGGGCTAGACAATAACCAAATAAGTACATTACATATGTGAAAACATGAGTCATTTTTTACCCCGACTGGGAGTTAAACCTAGGACTTATGATTACTAAGTCAAGGGGGAATCTGTAATATGAACATAGAGGCATTCAGATAGAATGCATTCATTCCTAAGTATAGCAGATATAAGCTATGAGGTTGGATTTCTTTTAAACTTCTCTGTTGTGTAGTTGGTAGCTCCTTGACTTAGTAATTATAAGTCCTAGGTTCAAGTCCCAGTTGAGTTAAAAAATTATTCATGTTTTCACATATGTAATGTGCCTATTTGGTTATTCTTGGACCCGAATGAAATTGGGAATTGAATTAAATGTGAAAGTGAAGCCACGAATGAGGTTGGGGAATCTGTAATATGAGCATAGTGGCATTCAGATAAAATGCGTTCATTCCTAAGTATAGCAGATATAAGCTATAAGGTTGGATTCCTTTTAACTTTCTCTGGTGTGTAGTTGGTAGCGCCTTGACTTAGTAATTATAAGTCCGAGGTTCAAGTCCCAATCGGGGTAGAAAAATGATTCATGTTTTCACATATGTAATGTGCTTATTTGGTTTATATATATATATATATATATATATATATATATATATATATATATATATATATATATATATATATATATATATATATATATATATATATATATATATATATATATATATATATATATATATATATATATATATATATATATATATATATATATATATATATATATATATATATATATATATTTCGAAAATTAGATGCAGAGTTTCTGCCTGTTATCATTAGTCAGTCACAAAGTGTAAGAATTTCCTTATTATAATCACATTATAAAAAAGTCCACGCAATTTTTTTTTCTGTATGATAATTTCAATTTTTTGAAGTAAACCTAATTTATTTGTTTCTCACACCAGCGACTTGTACCAAGATTTTTAAGAAATTATTTTCTTTTCAGTTAATCCAAAGTGAATGCAGAGGAGAAAGCACAGTCATTTGAATAATATATTGAAACCTTATCAGACACACAAGTACAGCGAATTTATAGATCTAAGTACAACAACTCTCCTTAAAAACGCAACAATACGATCTTGGTAGTAGAAGTGGAGACGCGATGGGTTAGTTGGATATATCTCCCTCCATCACTCCATGCGATTATTTTCTCTGATGGAGTTCTGTTATAATGAGTTATAAGCCTTCACTGGATTTGTCTGTCCGATTTGGTATTAATAAGATATTCAACACATTGTGCTTTCTCGTTTACATTCATTTCGTATTACTGGAAACAAAGGTCATATTTGAAATCATGAGAATTATTTACGCCCAAAGGCCTCGCTAAAAGCCTACTTCACGCCATTAGTTGTATAAACTGCACATTATGTTATCTTTATGATTTACAAAGTAAATATTAAAGATAAAATAAAATTTAATGAATCCTATGAAAATGATTAATATAATTTCTTTATATATTATTATATTATTATTATTATTATTATTATTATTATATTATTATTATTATTATTATTATTATTATTATTATTATTATTATTATTATTATTATTATTATTATTATTATTATTATTATACTGAGTGTGTTTTTATAAAGTAATAGTGCTTAATCTAGTGAGAAACTTTTCTCTCGGAGAGCGACGATGTAATATAGTATATTGAAATTAAAAGAAGGAACAATAAGGAAACTGAAGTATCAAGGTACGCAAAAAAAAAAAAAAGTTCCTTGAACGTTTTGATTCAGAAGAAAGTTAACAACAATAATGATACTTTGCTAAATTAATTAAAATAGTAGTTTATGTAAGCTGTCTTGATCGGTCTGATACATGTATTGGATGAAGAAAATATAGTCAGCTCACTACTAACAATAACGAGATATAGTAAGAAAATAAATTTTTCCCCAAAATGAACGAAAGGAATTAGGTATGCAGTAATATAAAACAGATTATAATCTAATGTTATTTTTAGTGATAAAAGGAAACTTTCCGATTCATTGACTGTGGTGCAAACGCAGCTCAAGCCTGGAATTCAGTTCTAGAAGAAATGCCATATGGGGGTAACAACATCTTTCATCTGATGCTTTTCTTCTTGGAGTCTTAAGAAATGTATTGGATGCGACAGATTTCTGAAGCAGCATTATGTTTTTCCTACTGTACTTCACTTCATCTGTCCTTATTGTAGCAAATGCAATAGCAACGAAAGGTTAGTAATCTTAATTGTTATGATGATGATGATGATGATGATGATGATGATGATGATGATGATGATGATGATGATGATGATGATGATGATGATGATGATGATGATGATGATGATGATGATGATGATGATGATGATGATGATATTATTATTATTATTATTATTATTATTATTATTATTATTATTATTATTATTATTATTATTATTATTATTATTATTATTATTATTATTATTAGTATTATTATTATTATTATTATTATCATTATTATCATTATTATTATTATTATTATTATTATTATTATTATTATTATTATTATTATTATTATTATTATTATTATTATTATTATTATTATTATTATTATTATTATTATTATTATTGTTAATATTATTATTATTATTACTATTTTTATTATTATTATTACTATTGTTATTATTATTATTATTATTATTATTATTATTATTATTATTATTATTATTATTATCATTATTATTATTATTATTATTATTATTATTATTATTATTATTATTATTATTATTATTATTATTATTATTATTATTATTATTATTATTATTATTATTATTATTGTTAATATTATTATTATTATTACTATTTTTATTATTATTATTACTATTGTTATTATTATTATTATTATTATTATTATTATTATTATTATTATTATTATTATTATTATTAGTATTATTATTATTATTATTATTATTATCACTCAAATTTCTATTATTATTAACTTTTCTCTTTCCTAAATGAAGATCCTAAATGCAATTTTCTTCACTGCAGCTTGCAACCAGACATTTTATGGTCTTGTGGACCACATGTACCAGATAGATCTTCAAGAGCCTCCTACTTCAGGTATTAGCTCAGAGTTTGAAGGCTTTCATCCTTTGTACGTGCTTGAGACGCCGCCCTCTGAGGCACTCATCTGCATCCTCACCTTCAGTGCCATCGGCGGATCACATGGAGATATCGTTCAGATTACTTTCACAGAATTTCATGTTGGCCATTTCAATATCTCTGCAGATGAAGGTATGAATCATATCTCTCTTTCTCTCTCTCTCTCTCTCTCTCTCTCTCTCTCTCTCTCTCTCTCTCCTCTCTCTCTCTCTCTCTCTCTCTCTCTCTCTCTCTCTCTCTCTCTCTCTCTCTCTCTCTCTCTCTCTCTCTCTCTCTCTCTCTCTCTCTCTCTCTCTCTCTCTCTTTTTAATGTGTAAATTTTTTGATTTTGTGCTTTGCAAATTTCATTTGTTTTATTTTGACATTTTACATTGTAATTTGTAATTAGATTAATTATCATGTAATAGCCATTTTTGATGGAATAAAGTTTTTGACTTTGACTTTGACTTTGACTCTCTCTCTCTCTCTCTCTCTCTCTCTCTCTCTCTCTCTCTCTCTCTCTCTCTCTCTCTCTCTCTCTCTCTCTCTCTCTCTCTCTCTCTCTCTCTCCTCTCTCTCTCTCTCTCTCTCTCTCTCTTTCCATCAAATTTTATGAACCTCTATTCACTCACACAGTCCAAAATGACTATAAATGCAGTCTGCTTAATACCATATTCTATCAATATTAAGTTCTTCTTTCAACCACATGTATCTTACTCTAATATCTAATACTGTTTCTTTTCATATCTCACTTGAATCACTTTTTAAATATATTTTAATGATGATCTTTTGTTCTCCTCTGTCGGTGCTTACAGTGATCCCAAGTCTGATAAGCTGTTTAATTTTGTATACCACTTTAATCTAGCAGGAATATAGGATACCCGTGCACCACTTAAATATAGATATATTTAGCTTACAGATTTGTATTATTTAGGCTGACTAGTAAACAAATTTTGATTGTTTCTATGTTGAAATATCGTTCCATACATTCCATTGGTGGCCATTTTGGTAGCCATCTAGTTACTTTTTTTAATAAAATTACTGAAAAGTTGCATAACTTTTTAAATTTGCATAATGCACAAACAAATGACCTCACTTTTTAATGAACTTTTTTTTTTACAAGGAATCAACTTGTGTGATATATTTTTTATTAAGAAAAAAATTATACATAGAAGTAAAATTATTTTCAAAAAGTAAATTCATTGAGAATATTAAAATTTACGAAAATGATAAAGTATTATTTTTAAAGTAAAAATATAAATTGTCTGTACATATGTAGAGGATAAATTCAATATAAGCAAGAATAAATAACAAAATTGAAAGTTCAATTTGTCAAAGCAAGGCAACTATGTTCTTGCTGCCTACTCTTTGTGTTCGACTAAAAAAGATTCAGGAATAGAAAACAACTTACTTTTTGAATTACTGTACTGTATTAAGTCATTACCGATGAGGTTACCAAAATCAAACTCATATTCTTCTTCACTTTATGCTCGTCTACCTCTTGTGCAGTTCCCATGATCACACTGGCTCCACATTACCCTTTTCGTTCTTCTCACATCCTTGTTCAAGGTCAACTTTTAGACCCCCCAAAACACTGCTTAAACATCTCACTTGCTCACCATCTACTCCATCAAGACCACAGACAACACTGACATACCTCTCCCGTGATATCTGTCCTCTTATTGCATTGCACATTAATGCAAATTAATATTTTCGAGCACTAATACATTATTATGAATTATTTCTGAAATACCAATCCCACCTGAAGACTGGGTTACTTGGTATGGCATTGTGGCTTCTTTAGTGGTCTAAATGTGTTTTCTTCCTTGAAGGCACAGGTTACATATATCCAAGTGAAGCATACAGAATGAGTATTGTGCTACAGTAGTCATCTTTTTTTAATATTGCCAGTTAACTGCCGTTCACAATCTAGCATTCTTTTCTATACTAAGTGTCAAGGTAGATAATAATTACAAGGGAATTAGAATCATGACGGATGATGAAGAATATATCGCTATCTGGTATTCTTGCAACTCGTTTCTTAAAGAAATCAGTTGAAAAGACTAAATTGTTATCAGTAATTATCTGAACTAGGACCTGGCAGCAACGGGCACAGAAAGCTAGGAGGTTTGTCAGGGCATGAAAGAGGTCATTATTTGATAAGGTGCATCATCAGGATCATCTTCCATTAAGAAATGAAGTAGGACGACCTTGCTAGTTTTGTTGAGAACTCTGTCAGCCACTCCAAGGCTATGAGAGAAAATGGCGTTTGGTATTGCATCAGATTTTCAAAGGCAAGGGGCCAACTCAGGTGTTGTGACATGATGAGCGCCATTAAACCGATTTAATTATGCCTTTGCTACTGGAAAATGTGTAAAGATGAATGTAAAAATAAAAACATAAATCTCAATAGGTCTCATAATGCAAAAATAATATATATGCAGTTTATTGAAAATATATGATCTACTCAAATACCCTCTCTGTGAGGAAGTATTGAATGAGTGATTTGTTGAAGTCCTCCTTCGTCTTCGGTTTGTATATTTATAGCTTGGGTTAAGAACTACACCACAGAAGACACAGTCATGAAGCGATCTTTCCTCACCTTACGGGAAGCATGAGCAAAAAGGTGAAGGGATTGACAAAAACTGTGAAAATTAGAGCTAGTACGATGACCTCTGGCTTTTTGTACTCAGCTCTCTCTTACTCATGGTCCTTTACAGCCTTCTGACAGTCTGGAACTTCTCTGAGATCACATATCTCGAGCATATTCTCGAAATTCTGAGGCCGGGTTGAAGTCGTACGGTACCATCTCTGGTAGGCATCAAAACTGTAAAAAGCTCTGAAAAAGAATCCAACTGAAGGTATAAATATGAATGATAGAAAAATACTTTTGGGCTACAAGCTTTCATATAAACTATTAAAATATTATTAGCATCAAAGTAAATGTACCGGCTGTCTTTTAGAAATTAATGGACCTTTCCTACATCATCTTACTCGCTACACTGAAAATACCAAAGGTGAGAGACCTTTTAACTATGATGCCACTTTTCACACAGTTTCTTAGCTCCAGATTGAGACTAATCAGTTTTTGTCAAGAACATCTCCAGTTACATAATTCTACTTTCTGTATATTTCAATTGCTGTATTGGTTAAATTGAATTCCCTAGGGTAGTTTGGAAGATTATATGCAAGGAATAAGTCTGCCATATCACCATAAAATTTATGAAGCAGGACCAAGTTGTTAGTCATCACATAATGCTGGAATATGAATATTATATAATTATGGTGTATGACACTGGACCAGAGTGTAGCAGTCTTTCAAGGTGTCAAGCAAACACCTTGTCTTTAATGGCCACACGCCTCTTGAAAATGACATGAGTGGGAACTTCTTGTACAGTTAAGTAAGGAGCACACGATTACATGTCTGGGCAAGAATGACCAGGGTATGGTGTTTGGTTTACAATGATAGTTTGGATCCCCTAAGGTTTAACAAGTTTTGCAGATATATATATATATATATATATATATATATATATATATAATATATATATATATATATATATATATATATATAAATATATATATATATATATATATATATATATATATATATATATATATATATATATATATATATATATATATATATATATATATATATATATATATATATATATATATATATATATATATATATATATATATATATATATATATATATATATATATATGTGTGTGTGATTACCTAATTGTGATTACCTAATTGTGTTTACGGGAAAGAGCCCAAAGCTCGTATCTTCCCGTCTCCTGATCGGTTCCATTTTATACTTAGTGATACTTATCATACCTGTCCTTAAAACTATGGATTGAGATAGCATTAACTACCTCCTCGCTTAGCGAATTAAAATTATCAACTACTCTTACACTGAAAAAGTATTTCCTTACATCCTGCAAAGAACTTTTCTTACGAAGCTTCAAACTATGACCTCTAGTTCTAGAGCCAGCCATATCAAAATATCGATCCCTATCCACTCTATCATAACCATGAAGGAATTTAAAGACTGTCACCATATCCCCCCTCACTCTTCTAGCTTCGAGTGATGGTAAGTCTAATTCCCTCAGCCTCTCATCATAACTGAGATTGCGTATTTCTGGCACCAGTTTCGTGGCATGTCTTTGAAATTTTTCAAGCTTAGCTATGTGCTTTTTCATGTGCGGATTCCAAAAGGGGGCTGCATATTCGAGTTTTGGGCTCACATAGGTTACATAAATATTTCTGAACATTTCCTTGTCCATGTGCCTGAAGGCTACCCTTACATTTGATAAGAATGCATATGCTACCCTTACTATGCCATTTATATGTATTTCTGGAGACAAATCTGCCAGTATGTTTACTCCTAGATTTCTCTCTTTTTCTGTCTCTTGAAGTTGTACTCCAGCCACCGAGTAGTCAAGCTTGGGCCTTCTTGCACTTGTACCCATTCTCATTACCTTACATTTTGAAGTATTGAATTTCATTAGCCACTTTTCTGACCACTCATGCAGATTATTTAGATCCTCCTGAAGTTTTCTACCATTGTTCTCGTTTTTTTACTTTCTTCACAATCTTTGCATCATCTGCAAACATATTCATGAATGAATTTACAGACTCTGGTAGGTCATTTACATATACAAGGAACAAAAGTGGCCCTAAAACTGAACCCTGTGGAACTCCACTACTAACTCTTCTCCATTCAGACACAGAGTGTCTTACTCTAACCCTCTGTTCCCTTCCTTCTAAGTAAGTTTTTATCCATTCCAAAACATTTCCACCTATTCTAGCCATTGATTGCAGCTCCCTAATAAGTCTCCCATGTGGAACAGTGTCAAACGCTTTCTGGAAGTCTAGGAATATGCAATCTGCCCAGCCCTCTCTTTCCTGTAAGATTTGGCTTACCTCATCATAAAATTCTAATAAGTTTGTTACTGTTGATCTACCTTCTCTGAAGCCATGTTGCCTCACTGACAAAAAGTGGAAGGATTCCAAGTGAAGAGAGATATGTTTCCTTAGTAGTTTCTCCATAACTTTGCAAACTATGCTGGTCAAGGAAACTGGTCTATAGTTCAGAGCCGTATCCCTCCTTCCCTTTTTGAAGATAGGTATCACATTTGCTTGTTTCCAGCATCTTGGAATCTCCCCCGACTCAAGTGACTCCTTAAATATGATACTTAGTGCCACTGATATTGTGATTGCGCAATTTTTAAGCACATGTGTGTGTGTGTGCGTGTGTGTGTGTGTGTGAGTGTGTATATATATATATATATATATATATATATATATATATATATATATATATATATATATATATATATATATATATATATATATATATATATATATATATATATATATATATATATATATATATATATATATACATATACATATATATATATATATATATATATATATATATATATATATATATATATATATATATATATATATATATATATATATATATATATATATATATATATATATATATATATATATATATATATATATATATATATATATATATATATAACCAAGAAATTACATTACATATGTGAAAACATGAATCATTTTTTTACCCCGACCGGGCCTCGAACCTAGGACTTATAATTACTAAGTCAAGGCGCTACCAACTACACACCACAGAAGGTATAAAAGGAATCCAACCTTATAGCTTATATCTGCTATACTTAGGGATGAACGCATTCTATCTGAATGCCACTATGTTCATGTTACAGATTCCCCAACCTCACTCGTGGCTTCATTTTAGCATTTAATTCAATTCCCAATCTCAATTTTTTTTTTAAACCTTTATTTCCATTACAATACAATGGGTATTCGTCAGCCGGGACAAGCCCCAACCCCCCACTGTGGTGCCCAACCACAGCAGTTCCTGCCAGGAAACAGCTTAATCTCTCGGTCTTGGACTGGGACCGATCTTTCGACCTCATGAATGTGAAGCCAGCGCGTTACCACTGTACTAGCTAGCAGTACAGTCATACAATAACCAAGCAAGCACATTACATATGTGAAAACATGAATCATTTTTTTACCCCGACCGGGACTCGAACCTAGGACTTATAATTACTAAGTCAAGGCGCTACCAACTACACACCACAGAAGGTATAAAAGGAATCCAACCTTATAGCTTATATCTGCTATACTTAGGGATGAACGCATTCTATCTGAATGCCACTATGTTCATATTACAGATTCCCCAACCTCACTCGTGGCTTCATTTTAGCATTTAATTCAATTCCCAATCTCAATTGGGTCATACAATAACCAAGCAAGCACATTACATATGTGAAAACATGAATCATTTTTTACCCCGACCGGGACTCGAACCTAGGACTTATAATTACTAAGTCAAGGCGCTACCAACTACACACCACAGAAGGTATAAAAGGAATCCAACCTTATAGCTTATATCTGCTATACTTAGGGATGAACGCATTCTATCTGAATGCCACTATGTTCATATTACAGATTCCCCAACCTCACTCGTGGCTTCATTTTAGCATTTAATTCAATTCCCAATCTCAATTGGGTCATACAATAACCAAGCAAGCACATTACATATGTGAAAACATGAATCATTTTTTACCCCGACCGGGACTCGAACCTAGGACTTATAATTACTAAGTCAAGGCGCTACCAACTACACACCACAGAAGGTATAAAAGGAATCCAACCTTATAGCTTATATCTGCTATACTTAGGGATGAACGCATTCTATCTGAATGCCACTATGTTCATATTACAGATTCCCCAACCTCACTCATGGCTTCATTTTAGCATTTAATTCAATTCCCAATCTCAATTGGGTCATACAGAAAAAAAATGATTCATGTTTTCACATATGTAATGTGCTTGCTTGGTTATTGTTTGACCCAATTGAGATTGGGAATTGAATTAAATGCTAAAATGAAGCCACGAGTGAGGTTGGGGAATCTGTAATATGAACATAGTGGCATTCAGATAGAATGCGTTCATCCCTAAGTATAGCAGATAAGAGGCTATAAGGTTGGATTCCTTTTATACCTTCTGTGGTGTGTAGTTGGTAGCGCCTTGACTTAGTAATTATAAGTCCTAGGTTCGAGTCCCGGTCGGGGTAAAAAATGATTCATGTTTTCACATATGTAATGTGCTTGCTTGGTTATTGTATGAAGGAATTGAGATTGGGAATTGAAGTAA
>JAXCGZ010014172.1:0-25000 GCA_037179515.1 Halocaridina rubra | reverse complement strand
AACCTATACTGCAACAGTCATTTAATTAGTCACTTCTTGCAGGATGTGTTGTGTATCATTGGAATGTAAAGGAGCAGAAGCTAGTAAATCGTCTTGATTGCTCTAAGCTGGTACCCTGCTCTGAAAGTCTCCAATCTATTAGTATTGAAGAGCATTTGTCTCCATCTCATTGTCAAGTATGTTGGTATTTGATTTCTTAAGAGTATTCCAGAATTCAATATATTCTGATATTAGGCAACAATTATGCATTTTCATCTCTATTTCACAGGTTTATGTGACACACAACATTTGCACAATGGTTGTATTTTTAGTAGATTGGTGCACTAATACATGAAATTAATTTTTTCTAAGGTATCTGCTCTTGCTGTATGTGGAGGGGAAATCTATGTGGGAACAACATGGGGATGCATTGTTGTTGCTGAAGCAGAGTCCATGCGACCCATCACTATATTCCGGCCATATGAAGATGAACTAAGAGCCATCATTCCTCTGCCTCCACCATCTGTCATTACAGAAAAAAATGATAATGTTGGAGAGCCTTTAGACAATGACACTGAAGAGAGTTATGTCAGTGGGTCTGTTCCTCTTTTAGCCACTATTGGTAAAGGATATAGAAACTTACTGGGACGTTATGCACCATTACCAAGATCTGCACAACCAGAGCCTGGAGCTCAGAGAGCCATGTATTGCTTACTGTGGAGGGCACACCACTGGTTAAATACGTAAAAAAAACATTTCGGGTATCAAACTGTTAACTGTCTGTTTATACCAGGTTGAAGACAAGCTATTCGGAACCAAAGATTTATTCAATACTGTGGCTTCAAATGGAGAACTACTTGTAGCAGTTGAAATGTCATATTTGACACTTCATAACTAAGAAATATATTAATAATACTTCAACACTGTATGTGATGGTGCACCTTTAAAACAGTTATAATATTAGTTGCCATGAAAAAAGTTCTGTCCTAAAGCCTGAAATGTGTTATCATTTGATATCACAATTCAGCCATATCAGTTTCAGACTGAAATATTCAATATTTTAATTAGAAGAATTTTAAACTTTTGACCAGTAGGTTTTACCATAAATAGGAAATGACAAGACCCATGTAAATATACTTTACACTTAACGATTATTACTGAAATGATAGCGACTTCCACATATTTCCTTCACATGACAAGAAACATACATGACAGGAGTTCTGAACTTGGAAAATAGGCTTTGTATTTTTATTGTGTTCTGCATTAGCTTTTTTTGGGATATCGGTCTAAAGTTGATATGAAATTCTAAGGATATTTGTAGTATTGTAATGTGTATTTTGTAAATATGAAGTACTGTAAATCTTCATAATATAGTTTCCTATTTTATAAAGCTAATTTTGTAAGCATTGTATGGTTACAAACTAAGAAAGGTTTAATTTTAATACAGACATCAGTACTAATTCACACATGATAAAGGCATATATTTAAATATTTGGGTAGTGAGGAATCACTATTACTGAATAGGAGGAAGAGACTCAGCATATTGCATCAATATATGTACTCTCTTCTCTCCCCTGTTTTTGGTAATTGGCAGTGATTACTAGGTTTCTATTATTATTTTTGTCCTTGTATAACCCCATTCTTTCACTCTGAACAGCTTTATTGCTATGATTAAGTGCATTATGGTATAATCAGTTCTAGATATTTTATTTCTTAGAAATTTATAAGTTAACAGAGGGCCTTTGTAAGATGGGGTTATGCTGTAACGATGACACTTCAAGTGGCATTCATCCAAAATTCCCCACCAAACTGAGTAAAATATTTGTTTTCAAAAGAACTACCGTATAGCACTGTTTACAAGAGAGAGAGAATATTTCTCTGAAGTTTATTTAAACCAGATATTTGTAAATAGAACTTGTTCAAAGAGCATGTGTTCTTAATGCCAAAATACTTGATATGTACTTAATTATACTTTCTTATTCCCAATTAATTCCCATTCATTTTATGTTAGCTTTTAGTCCATTTTATTATAATACAATTACACCCAAGTGCAGATGTCATGCAAGCTTTCGTTATATTTCAAAATGTTTTAAACTACTGGAAATGTATATAACATAACTGAAAATGTTATCTGTGATACATAGTAAGTAGATGAATTCTGAAAGTTGTTTTATATAGTATGGAAAGCATTACTAAATACTGGGTAGTATACATATGAGTTACTTTTAATATTTTCTACACCCTACATGGTAAGAGTATAGATATCATCACAGTCAGTCTCCTATATTTTATTTACTATCAACACCTATGTTATTAGATGTGAAAACTCATCCACAATGAAATGCTGTGGAGAAACCTGTAGTGCATTTGTGAAGCAACCTGTTTGCAAAGAGCCTATTATCAGATGATATGGAGGGCAGGGCGAGTTGTTTGCCAGGACATTATAACTGAGAAGCTCCATCTAAATTAGCAGGGAAATAGGAAGAGATTGGGATAGTACTGAAATGTTAAATGTCAATGAACCAAATACCAATAAGAACCAACAGCATACCATATGGCTCCTAAAAAGTGTGTATACTCAAAGTTGACGTGCGAGAATTCAGTCAGCCCTCATGTTTATAAGGACATTATTTTCAAATAATCTCAAAATCTGGATTTAAGCTCTTGAACCTAGAGGTCAGTATTTAAATCTTAACATGACCTTATATGGACCCACTGGATATTGTTACCAATGTAACAGAAGCAAGCTCTCTCTCTCTTGTGTGTAAGGGAAAACCTAATTCACTCATATTGTTGCATTGTCTTCTCATGTTTCATGCTTGATCCTATGAATATCCTTAGTCCAGAGATATGATATGCTTTCACTAATTCATTGTTATATCATCCATCCTTTGAATAACTTATGGATGTTGTGCACTGCTTGGCAATGCCTTGCACACCACCACCTTTCCTTTCTTTTATGAATCACAGTCATATACACCATATATACAAGCTTACACTTGCATAAGACATACCTTCTCTCAACTTATTAATAACATTTTCTTCCAAGTTAGGCGGTTTCTAAAATTTCATCCAAGCTCATCACCATTTTCTTTAACACTTCGATATCTTTGAGGCCATTTTGAGCATGTGCAAAGTACCTTCCCAACCACCATATGTGCAACAATAAAAGTTATCATATGAATTATGGTACACTTATTAGATACTACATATAATACAATCATATCATACTGTATGTAGAGAATACCCATATTAATGTAGGAAAAGTATTTCCAGATAGCAAGTACACACACACACACGATTTGCCGAAAATGAAATTATCCTGCACAGTATGAAAGATTCTAAGGAGCGAAATATCAATTACAATTTTAAGGCCATATTTGAATCAAAAAGCCAAATTGCAAACATGCCACCTTTGATGGGTAACAGTATTATATAAAAATAAATTGGAAGATAAAATATAATATAAATTCTTAATGAAATCAGTATAAAATGGTTACAAAACATCATGGCTATTGTATATACATGAACACCATAACTACATGAATCCATCATAATTTGCGAAATTAAACAAAAAGGGGAGACTGCAAGGCTTCATGATATCCTGCCAACATCCTTATCCATACTTCTATGTGGCATGAAAAAAAGAATTCAAGGAGAATATTTATTTAGAACAAAGAAAACACAATCTTGCTTAGAAAAACTACACAACAGAAGGAAATATAAAATCATACAAAAATTTAAGTCATAAGAGTAAGTTTTCATGACAGAATATAAAAGAAAGTTGACCTTCAATAAAATGGAATAGAAAATATTCTCTAATAGGACCATGAAAGAGAAGTTACATGGACAAAAGAAATATGGCAAAAAGGCCAGACATGAAGAGCCTCTCCTCATATCATGAGCTCAAGTAGAGGCTCTGGATTGTGAGGAAATCAGGATATGAGTCCTTCATTGAATCTAAAAAACTAGAATGTGGTTACTCATGAATATATCAACAATATACTAATCATAAAGAAATTTCCACAGTATCTGTACACAAGCCGTAAGGAATAAACTTGTTGGGTTAAACTACAGACTTGATAAATAAGGGTTCTCAAGCTTCACTGGACATGATGGATCTTAACTGAGACACTCTATACATCATAAACAAATCAAAGAGAGAGGTTTTTCTCAGAACATACTACTAACTTACCCTTGTCCTGTATAATAAAACCAATAAACTATTCCTTTCTTGAAAAACAAAAACTTAATTTCTGAAGATCAAGTAATCTGTCTAGGGGCTCGATATGGTCTCATTTTGTAAGAGCTTCCCAAATTAGCTGGAGATAAGGGCCGCCAATTTAAGTATGAGTTAATGACCCAAATGTTTAGCAAGATAAGATATATAAACCATAAATGTAGAGTGGCTGAAATATTTAAGAAAACTGTAAAACGCCTAAAAAGGAAAGAATCATATTACTATCAGACTATTGTACTCTTAGCCAAGAGGAGGAAAGCACACCTTATGAATCTGCATTAATGACGAGTTGAGCAAAACCACTAGCGAAAAAAAAAAAGTGAGAGACTATGAATGTATACCTTATTTACCTATTGTATGTTAGAAAGTGGAATAGTGGACCTGATTCTCTCCAAAAGATATCTTCATTTCAGCAAGAGACAATAGGCACACTTAGAGGAAAAATGATCTGGACACCTTTTGACAAGTGGCCTATAGAGGGCACTGAGATTTGCAGTTATATTAAAAATCATTGAATATATATTAAAAACACACTGTCTTCGTCATCTCAAAAGACTTCAAATTCTTGAGGTGAGATAAATATACTGGAATAAGAGGAGTTCCACTTATATCTTGGCAAATCTCAAAACTACTCCTTTGAAAGAGGTTTGGCTTGAAGGCCACTCTGAGACCATATGTTCCATTTTCTATAGCTGCAACAGAGATAAGTATCTCACTCAAATGTGAATTTCAAAGCTAACATAGCATGCACTTCTCAAATACATTCCTTTTAGAGCTAAGAAATCTGAAATAGAACATAGAAAAATAAATTCCTTTGCAGTTTTTGTTAAGGGGAGCATCTAGCCTTCAAAATGAAAAGTGGAACTTGATAGAGCCCTTACTTTTCATGTGATATTGTCTCGGTGCAGACAAACGGATGAACCTTTCTCAACAAATATTTTCAATAGCAATAAGGATGTCTTACTTGGGAACCAATTCCTCTTCATCCAAGAAATAGAAGCAAGAAGCTTTGGTACACATTTGTAAATCCTAAAATGACGAACCACTTATCAGAAAAGAAAAAGCAAGGCTAAATATTTCCAAGCTCAAAAGCAAACAATAAGTTTTCTTGGAAAACAAAAATATAGGCTTTCTGCTGTTCAAATAAAAAGTAACATCTAAAACTGAATTACCAATATAATTAAGACAGTTGTGCAATCATACTGGGATAAAAGTCAAAAGATAACTTTAGTATCAAAGGTTGCTCCCTGTAAACGGAGTTATAATGTTGGGGAGGCTGCAACCTGTAAACAAGTCATAATGTCTGGGGTGGAAAGATATGGTTTGAGTGCTTCCTAAACTGAAACTTGCTGAACTCTTGTCAAAGTAAGCAACCGTCCGTTGAAGAAAACTACAAGAATCATATATGCATGAATCGATATATATACAATGAAAGTGACATAAAATAATTTGTAATCAAATATACCCCCCCAAAATCACTAATAACAAAGTGGACATTCTATAGCTGCTCACTCTATAAATTGCAATTCTAACGTAACTTACACTTCTACCCATGTACCGATTAATGTGACATTCCTTCTAGAGCTACTCTTTAATGGAAAGTTGGCCAGCAAATGCACTACAGGCATCTAATACTTGTTTCTGGCTAGATTATATTATCATCTGAAAATTAAAATAATGCTAACTGAAGCCTAAGGGGATGCCTCCACTAATGAAATTTATACTAATGCTTGTCAGGGTGGAATATACATACCAAAGCCATACTCCACAGCTATACTGTAATTGTTTTTGTTAGGTCTCTAATTTCCAGCCAGCTATTTGAAAGCTTTTTCATTTGTCATTTGTCCACGAGTATGATATGAATATGTAGTGCTTTAAGGTAAAGTTTTAATGTCTCAAAGTATATAAAGGCAGATCCCTCCAGACACTAATGACTTCAAAACTTGAGACTTACCACACTGCAATGACTTCGAGGAAAAGGTTTTATATTTGAAGTAAACTAAACAATGTATTTTTGTCTCTTAAATTACAGGCATACTAGTATTGCAGCGATATACAGTACCAACTTAAAACTTACCCCTATTGCTATTTGGGCACATTTTAATGACATACCCAGAGACACATTATTTTAGCATTTATACTTATTTTATATAGCAGGAAAATGCATTTGTTTCAAGCTTTCTTGCTTGATATGTATTGGTGTGTAACACTGCATGTAGCACAAGAGAAAAGCTTTAGTTCACAGTTCTTATCTTCATTTAGTTTTTTTTCTTCCTCTAGTCATTAACTGGACATATTGTGATATCTTCCGTATTCATAGTTGTAATATTGCACACTGCTACCACATTGGGCTTATTTTATATTACTTGTTTATTTAAGGAAACTACAATGTTAAGTAACTTAAAGGTCTTCACTTGTGGATCACAATAGAGATATGTTGTTGAAAGTTTCTAATTCTTGTATATTTTGACCATCCATATGATCACTGAATTGAAAAATAATATTTCAATGCAGTGCCAAATAAATTATGTATAAAAAAGTTATTTCTGTTCTTTCCTAACATGAGTGAAAGGAAAGCTTCCTGTAGGACAATATATAAAGTATTCATTACAGAGTCAATTGTTTCAAGACATTGTCCTGAAATATATTTCATTTACTATTAATAGTCTTGCAAGAGTACTTTGAAACAGATATTACCACAGGACAGTAGTAATTATTATTATTATATATATATATATATATATATATATATATATATATATATATATATATATATATATATATATATATATATATATACTAACAGATGCTACCCTACTTACAAACAACAGTTACCAATATTCACAGATACGAACAAAAAACCTACCCATTGTATTCCTTGATGAAAACAAATCTCATGAAAAAAGATATAGATCAGGAAGTTCCACTTCCAGAGAGGTGTAAGCATCTTTTTCCAGGAAAGTATCTTCAGCAAAGATTGTTCTGGATTTGCTATGCCTTGGTGCTTTTCCAATGGTTGATATGGAACATGATGCCATGAAAAGTTCCTTTGCAAATGCACTAAAGGGGAATGCGGCAGTAAAAGAGGCTGTGAGGGTGGTGGCACTGGAAAGCATACAAACGGTTGACTTTAAAGAAACAGGAAGAGAAAAATGAAAGACAGTGATGGAATGGGCTAATCCACTGCTTAAACAGGCACTTGATAAAGAGAAAACAGTGGTAATCTCAGGCATAAGTGAATCCCAGGCATCCACATAGCAGAGGAGACTTGAAGGAAATAAAGCTAGGATTTTAGACCTAAGGAAGTTGGAGTAGTATATGGTCCTGAGGATATTGTAAACATTTACCAACTAGGAAAATATTCTAGGGAGGAAAAGCAAAGGCCAACGAAAATAACCTCTGAGAGAGGGGATACATGTAAAGAAATATTGATGAGGAAAATAAACTCCTAAAAGACCTTCATGAATTCAAAACGGTGTTCATTAGACCATACAGAACACAGGAAGAGATGGAAAGGATCATAAACTTGCTGCAAAAAGCTAGAAGGTTAAATTGGGAAAAGAAATATTTTGTTTCAAAGTTAATCCAGACAAAGGGGAGATAAAGAAGACAATGAAAGATCAGGGGATCAGAATTAAAAGATAGGATTCACAACAGTAAGGCAGATATAGTAGCAGTTACAGAGACTAAGTTAAGTGAGGAGATAAACAGTGTCACAGTTTTTATAAGGGTTGTAAGATTTGAGAGGACTGGTGGAGGGATAGCATTGCTCATAAATGGAAGGTTGAAGAAATAAACTTTGCTATAGAAAGTGAGTACAAGGAATTTCTTGTCGCTTGCATAAATACTAGGTCAGAGCATTATAATAAAGTGTTGTATAAAACCCACCAAGGAACCAACATAGGCTAGAGTTTATGAGGAAAGTCATACAGGTACTTGCAAAGTCACAAACTCAGTTGTTAATCACAGAGATAGACTGGATAAATCTTGACCCAGTGGTGAGGACTCATTCGGGGCAAGATTCCTAAATTGCATACAAGGGATTTCCTACACCATGTAATGGAACCAACGAGGGCCAGGGGTGGGGATGAGCCATTGCTGCTTGATCTAGTATTCACAGATAATGTATTGGATATTGAAAAAAATGAGTATGAACCACCAATTGGAAAGAGACCACTGTGTGTTGTTGATGGAGTATATCATCGAAGATGTTCTGCCTGAAAGTAGAGGTACTATCTGAAAGGAGATTACATCAAAATGAATGAGCTTTTTGCAGTTATTGACTGTAGGACCTTATTTAACAACAAATCTGTACAAGGAATGTACAAAATGTTTTGTGAAGAATATGTTAAGATAGATTATTGTATACCTGTCACCAAAATAGGAGTAATTCATGCCGGACAGAAATGGTTCCATAATGAGTGTAAGAGAGCTAAGGAGTGGAGAGACAAATGCTGGAAAAGGTAAAGGAGAAAAAACATAAATGCCTGGCAGATTTATAAAAGAGCAAGAAATGATTACCTAGGTATTAGAGAGGCAAAGAGAAACTATGAAAGGGATATCACCAGGAAGGCTAAAGAAAATCCCAAACTTTTCCACAGCTTTATCAGAGGAAAACTGAAGGTAAAAGAACAGGTTTTAAAGCTTAAGAGAGCGAATGGAAACATCACAGAAACGGATGAAGAGATATGTGAAGAATTGAGTAAGGAGTTTGTCAGTATTTACAGTACTTACAGCTCTTGCTCAGCAGGCTAGTGCCTCTGAATATAAAGTACATATTTATTCCTGTATATATACTAAATATTTGGCAATAAAATCTATGACTAAAATCTCTGACCCCCTCAGATTGCAGAAATAAAACCTCATGGGCCAGTATTAGACAACATATTTTCAGCCAGAGGTATGCAAAGTGCTGATGGAGTTAGATGCCCATAAAGTTACAGGTCCTGAAGATATATCCCCTTATGTATTTAAGAAATGTGCTAATTCAATATCAGCGGCATAAGTTTCATATTTGAAAAGATGCTGGAAACAAGCGAATGTGGTACCTATCTTCAAAAAGGGAAGGAGAGATACGACTCTAAACAATAGACCTGTTTCCTTGACCAGCAAAGTTTGCAAAGTTATGGAGGAACTACTAAGGAAGCATATCTCTCTTCACTTGAAATCCTTCAACTTTTTGCAAGTGAGACAACATGGCTTCAGAGAAGGTAGATCAACAGTAACAAACTTATTAGAATATTATGATGAGGTAAGCTGAATCTCACAAGAAAGAGGGCTGGGCAGATTGCACATTCCTAGACTTCCAGGAAGCATTTGACACTGTCCCACACGGGAGACTTATCAAGAAGCTGTAAGCAATGGCAAGAATAGGTGGAAATGTATTGGAATGGATAAAAACTAACTTAGAAGGAAGGGAATAGAGGGTTAAAATAAGACACTCAGTATCTGAATGGAGAAGAGTTAGCAGTGGAGTTCCACAAGGTTTAGTTTTAGGGTCACTTTTGTTCCTTGTATATGTAAATGACCTACCAGAGTCTGTAAATTCATTCTTGAATATGTTTGCAGATGATGGAAAGATTGTGAAAAAAGTAAGAAACGAGAACAGTGGTAGAGAACTTTTGGAAGATTAAATAGTCTGCATGAGTGGTCAGAAATGTAGCTAATGAAATTCAATACAGTACTTCAAAATGTAAGGTAATGAGAATGGGTACAAGTGCAAGAAGGTCCAAGCTTGACTACTCAATGGCAGGAGTAGAACTTCAAAAGATAGAAAATGAGAGAGATCTAGGAGTAAGCATACTGGCCGTTTTGTCTCCAGAAATGCATATAAATGGCATAGAAAGGGCAGCATATGCTTTCTTAGCAAATGTAAGGGTAACCTTTAGGAACATGGATAAGGAAATGTTCAGAAATATTTATGTAACCTATTTGAGGCCAAAGCTTGAATATGCAGCCCCCTTTTGAAATCCCCACTTGAAAAAGCATGTAATTAAGCTGGAAAAAGTTTAGACATACCACGAAACTGGTGCCATAAATACGTTATCTCAGTTATGATGAGAGGCTGAGGGAATTAGACTTACCATCACTTGAAGCTAGAATAATGAGGGGGGGTATGGTGATGGTTTTTAAATTCCTTCATGGTTATGACAGATTGGATAGGGATCAATATTTTGATATAGCTGGCACTAGAACTAGAGGACATAGTCTGAAGCTTCGTAAATAAAACTTATTCGCAGCATGTAAGGAAAAACCTTTTTAGTTGATACTTGGAATTCATTAAGCAAGGATGTAATTAATGCTAACTCAATCCGTAGTTTTAAGAACAAGTATGATACATATCACTAAGTACAAGTACGATAAGTATCACTAAGTACAAAATGGAAACGACTAGGCAACTGGAAGTTATGAGCTTGGGGCTCTTTTCAGTAAGCACAAATAGGTAATCACACACACACACACACACACACACACACCGTATTTCCCACCATATAACACGCAATTTTTTTTCCCAAAAAAGTATTTCAAAAAATCACCCTGTGTTTAATACCCTGATGGCTGTGTTTTGGTAGGCCTTGAGATAGAGGGTACTGGTACTAGACTAGCACTTAACACCCCCTGATGACCCCAGAATGAAATATTTATAATTATGGATGATTAAATTATGATTATGTTGTTTCGATCAATGATGTTCCAGATGGCCCAGATGCAGTGTTGAATCATCCGATTTTGAAGAAAATAATAGAAGTGATGAATTTTATGGATTCAAAAAGGAGTGAAATTCTCCTTACTTTATTTTCCCTTTTCCTCACTGTGATTACCGTTTTAATAACTTTATACTTGTATTTTACAATATTTATTGTATTTTAATTGAAAAGAAGGGCAATGTGATATGTGCAATTAATTGATTTTGTATTTTAATTGGAAATAATGGCATGTGATATGTGCAATTACTTGATTTTGTTTTAAAATAATTTTGATAGGAATGAAATGGGGTTCTTATTTTTTCCCAGATATTCCTTGTCAAATTATGGGTGCGTGTTATATGGCAGGAAATACGGTGTATATATATATATATATATATATATATATATATATATATATATATATATATATATATATATATATATATATATATATATATATATACAGTCACATCTCAAATTTACGTGAGGATAGTTTCTAAAAATGACCACGCAAAGCAAATTTTACGTATATTAAAGTATTTCCATAAGGAATAATGTTAATAGACATAGATACGCTTCACAACATTCTACAAACACACTCTATACCAAAGAAAAAAGCTAAGTAAAACAATTTACAAGTACATAACCAAGCTGAAATACATATGTAAGCTAAAACTAAACATGTACAGTATTAAAGATATACAGATAAACAAAAAAATAAACAAATTAACTCATTCTATACAGAGTGGATAACAGGTGTGTGGTGGCGGTGATCACAGTGCTAATCCATAACGATTTTCTGACTGGATTATTCAGAGAAAAATGGACCTAATAACCAAAAACCAGAGCTTGTGCCTATGTTTGCAGTATGGTCGGTCAGTACTCTCTACAAAATGGGATTTTCACCATTACTGGAGTTAATTATTTTACATAAGTCATTGTTGTACTAGTACAACAATGATTTATGACTCTCTCACTCTCACTATTTATCTATCTATCTATCTAGAGGGTACAGGATCTTTTGGTGGACGCTCTACCTTCACGAAGAATTGGTCTTCTCCTCGTATAGTTCCTTGTAACACCTCAGGAGATCATTGATCCCTCTCTCCAATTTATTGTACCAGGCAACATTAGGGTCCTGAGCCTCGAGCTTTACCAACAATTCCTCTGCCAAGGCAAACAATTCTTCCAATTCCTTGTTGTGAATCTCTTGGGCTCTGGGCTTGGTAGTTCTTCCTCCTCTTCAATCATCTGCTTCTCCAGTTGAATGAGGTCCTCTGTAAATAACTCCTCACATTGAGATTCCAGGAACTCTTTAACATCATCAACCTCCACCTCCAACTCGAGCTCTCTAATCATGACTACTACTTTCTTCATTACAGCCTAAACTGTCTCCTCAGAGCCTCGAAAATCATTCACAAAATAGGGGCATGAATTCTTTCATACCCCATTCATGTTCATTTGCATCACTTCCTCCCAAGCATCACTAAAATTCTTCACAGCATGAAGAATATTGTACGACTTCCAGAAGTCCTTGAGAGTCATGTTCTTGTCTTTCTCCGTTGCCCTGAGAGCCATAGTACTTGTTCTTCGGAGAGAGTAGGCTTAGCTTGAAAGAGGCAATGACCCCCTGATCCATTGGCTGTAACATGGAGGTGGTGTTAGGTGGAAAGTAAACCACCTTACATTAGGATGCTAGTCATCCAAATGGGCAGGGTGACCAGGGGCATTGTCCAGGATTAGCAAATATTAAAGGGCAGACCCTTGGAAGCACAATGCCCCTCTGCTTCTGCAGTTGACCCTTCCAAACGCCCTTGGGTTTTCTGTCAAATGAACCAACAAGGGCTTCAGCTGACAGTCTCCAGCAGCATTAGCCCCCAAAAGCAAAGTCAGTCTCTACTTGCTGACTTTATGACCTGGTGCTGTCTTCTCCTCCTTTGTGATGTACGTGCGACTAGACATACGCTTCCAGAATAAGTCAGTCTCATCGATGTCGAACACCTGTTCGACACGATAACCCCGCTCCCTTATTATCTCTGCCAAAGCTATTGGATACAAATTTGCTGCTTCCTCATCACTACTAGCAGCTTCCCCTTGCACTCTTATAATATGTAAATTAGTATAAGCATAAGGCTTATTGGGATACGCCATCGATTTTGGTCTTCAAGCCAAAGCATTAACAATCCCTCCATCTCTAACATAAGGCAACTACACTGCCTCATGATCACAGTGGACACCATAGGGGTCGAACCTTTCACATGGTCAGATGCGATCTTTGGCTTTGATGATCGTGGCCACAGTCATACGAGCTAATGCGAGATTGCAGCCAATGTTCGAAAGAGATTCTTCCTTTTTACCACTTCAATTTTAATTTCCATGGTGATGGCTTTTCTTTTCTTAGTGGCACTGCCATCACAACTATCACTAACATGCTTGGGAGGCATAGTAAAGTCAAAAACGAGAGAACACAACAAGAGAGCAGACGAGAGCACTAGACAATATGGTGGGCAGGAATAAACTGAGTGGTGGTTCTTCTCCCGCTTCTAATGCAGCATAACATTGTATTCTTACACTACGCTCAACAAACTATTTTGAATAAAATCGTATTTAGAGCTATGTGTTTGGTAATTTTTTTTTCACTTCAATTTTTCAGTATAACCACAATAAATAAATACAAGCCATTATCTTGATAAATATGAATACAGGACAGCTGTGTCTGCTAGCTTGGTATTCATGTGTATTTTGAATAAAATCATATTTAGCTATATATAGTATTTTTCTTTTAAATTCAATATAATCCTTCAATATAACCAAATAAAATAGTGTCCCCAACCCACAAATAAACCAACCCAGGAACAAATTTTCAAACAAATTTTGACCCCATATCACAAACAACAACTAACCCACGAACACTTATGTGTCGACCATGTTTCCAGCTCACCCGCTCTCAGTTCTGCATTGGTGCCCGCACTGTGTAGTTCGTTCGTGATCTGTTCACAGTTCTTGCTTTATTTTCCATTGTTTTGACTTTAAGCTAGCCCCTATTATGGCTCCTAAGAAAGTTAAAAGCGTTAGTGACAGTGGCATCAAACATCTTAGATGCATAACAGTAGAAACTAAAAAGGAAATAATTTCTAAACACGCAAATGGCGTTCTTGTGGCTGATCTCGCCACTCAGTATAACATGGCAAAATCGACCATCTGTACGATATTTAAGAGTAGAGAGATCTATAAGGCGGCTTACTTGGCTAAGGGAGTGAATATATTAACGAAGAAACGATCACAGTTGCTAGAAGAGGTAGAGAAATTATTGTAGCAGTGGATAAATGAAAAACAGCTGGCTGGAGTTAGTATTAGCGTGGCCATAATATGCGCTAAGGTTCTGCAAATTCACCGAGATTTAGTAGTGAACTCTCCGAGTTCTAGTGGCCTAAAGTTGAGAAATTTAAAGCCAGCAGAAGCTGGTTTGAACATTTTCGTCGACGAACTGGGATTCCTAGCGTCATTAGACATGGAGAGGCAGCTAGTTCCGACCATAAGGCAGCGGATTCATACGTGGACATTCGCTAAAGTTATCGAGAGTGAAGGTTACATCCCGCAAGAAGTTTTTAACCGTGATGAAAAGGGACTTTTGGAAGAAAATGCCTAAAAGAACCTATATAACACATTTATTGTGTAGTAATACTAGTGGGGACTGTAAGATTAAGCGTCCTTTACTTTTCCATTCAGAAAATCAGCATGTCTTTAAGCGCAATAATGTGTTCAAGGCTAGCCTTCCGGTTATGTGGAGGTCAAATCCAAAGGCTTGGGTCACGTGCATTTTATTCCTCGAGTGGTTGATTGAAGGGTTTGTGCCAGCTGTAAAGAAATATCTTGAGGAAAATGGTTTGCCCCTTGAGTGTCTCCTCATAATGGATAATGCTCCTGCCCATCCTCCTGGTGTGGAAGAGGACCTTGCTCTACAGTACGACTTTATTAAAGTCAAATTTCTGCCTCCCAACACCACTCCTCTCCTCCAGCAGGTAATTTCTAATTCTAAAAAGTTGTATACGAAGGGTCGTTTTGCCAGGTGTTTCCAGGTTACCAGTGATACGTATTTGACCCTTCGTGATTTCTGGAAAGACCACTTTAATATCCTCCACTGCACTGGCCTCACTGAGAAAGCATGGAAGGTCTCATATTGCACATTGAACTCTGCCAGGAGGAAACTTTGGCCAGGTTGTGTGACTGATAGAGACTTTGAGAGCTTCAAGCAAGAGTTAGCTATCAAAATTTGAGTGAAATTGTGGCCACGGCCAAAAGTTTGAGCTTGGAGGTCAATGAGGAGGATGTGGAGCTGGTGGAAGTCCACAAACAAGAACTTACCACAAATGAATTAATTGAGTTGCAACATGAACTGGTGAAGATTCTCCAAGAGGAGCAGTCTGCGGATGAGGGGGATGATAGGGTAAAGGTGTCCAGTGAAGAATTTAAAGAAATTTTTAGTAAGTGGAATGATGTGCGGGCTTTTATTGAGAATCAGCACCCAGACAATACTGTGGGCAATAGAGTAGTGAACATGGTAAATGACAATGCGAAAAGTATCTTTAAAAAAAAAAAAAAAAAAAAAAGAGAGAGAGAGACAAGTTTCTCTGGATCGTATCCTTCTGCCAGTAGGTAGGGAAGCAGCTTCCAAAAGAGAAGAGAGAAAACACCAGAAATACAGCCTGTATCGGAAGAGTTCCCGAACATTTTTATGGAGGGGCCTATCCTTCCAAAAATTAGTCCCCCCCCTCCTCCGCCAATATCCACGTATGCCAGCCACAATCATCCACAAAGGTAAATACAGTACCGTTTCTTACCTATTTGTTATTAGTGGGAGAATGAGACAACTTTTTCTAAGTGTTGGACTTTGCTATTTTATACAGGGTATCAACTAGTGTATTAAACTGAATATGTACATGTTTTATTTTTAGTAAAGTAGAATTCCTTTCTATTATTAATGTAAATTTTCTTTTACAGATAATATTCATACAACCTGTATTATATTTCATGTTAATACTTATTAGAAAAACTTAAAAAATGAATATATATTGTGACTAGGAACGGATTAATTGAATGGGAAAAATTATTCCAACCCACGAACAATACCATCCCACAAACAGGTTTTAGGAACGGATGAAATTCGTGGGTTGGGGGCACTACTGTATATAAACAAATTAAATAAAGCCATAAACTTGATAAATATGATTACATGTACAGCTGTGCTGCTAGCTGTGTATTTTGAATAAAATCGTATTTATAGCTGCTTGTTTTTTTAAATTCAATATACCCAAATATATAAACAAATAAAAATATAATCCCATTAAACTGATATGAATACAGCAGTGCTCCTAGCTGTGTATTCCTCCGCAGCTCTCACAAACTATTTTGGCGAGCGGTTTGAATTTACCACAACAGCCAGGTAGGTAGGTAAAAAAAAATAATTTATTATTTCTTGGCCTTATATATATATATATATATATATATATATATATATATATATATATATATATATATATATATATATATATATATATATATATATATATATATATATATATATATATATATATACACACACACTATTACCCACAAAAAACTTTGTGACCATCAGGCGACTCAAACTCTTGTTGCAAGTTACAGAATCACGCCACCATGCTACAACTGACAAAAGTCGCATCAGGCAAAAACATTTCCCAACGGTTATTTATATCAACCTATTACAGGTGACATGGGTCCGTTGTGAATATATATACATAAATTCCACATGTCAACTGTAAGAGGTTAATAAAATTGAATGATGGGAAGATTGCTTGCCTGATGTGGTTGGGTTATGAAAGTCAGACTTTTGCCAGTTGTAGTGATCCAGTGGGTAAGGTGGCATGGTTCTGTAACTTGCAAAGCAAGTGTGAGTCCCCTGATGGTCATAAAAGTCTATTATGAATAATAGCATTGTTAGTACCATAGTTTCATGAAGAGAGAGAGAGAGAGAGAGAGAGAGAGAGAGAGAGAGAGAGAGAGAGAGAGAGAGAGAGAGAGAGTGTGTGTGTGTGTGTGTAGGAAACCTTGGTTTTTGAAAGCCTTACTTCTCAAATCTGTTAAAAAAAATTCTTGAGCAAAAAAACTCTGGTTTTTCATACTTTGTCATAGTTTTTAAACAAGCAAGCCACATGGCATGTTGACCATGCACGCTGAGAGGGTCTCAGTTACATTGCAGCCACCCCTTACTGCAGATCTTGGAGCAATTTTGCAGTACCTTTTCTTGTATATCAAAGTGTATCTTAATAAATCATTATTGAATAAGCCACCATGGGACCAAGTGGAAAGGAAAGTGGTTAAAGCCACAAAAGAGGTGTGTCTTGAATATATTTCAAGACAGTTTATTTCTACGTACATATGTAAGTGTTTTTCCATGATAGTTTCATTTATTGTAGCTTATGTGTATGTATATTTACGGACACAGTATGTATACTTATCCATTTATATCAAATTTACACGTATATCTGTAGGAATAATGTGTAGTTCATTCTTTGGGCTAGCTGTAGGAGAGAGAGAGATATCTGAGGCACCAAAGGTTTAGCCATAAACCTGTCACCGCCTCGGGAAAACGCTTATTCCCTCGCCTGTGCGTTTCCACCCTTTTTTTCCGCCTAACAAGAGGGAACTTTAGTTACCCCTAGTACAAGGGACCACTACAAACGAGGGGAGTTATGTGACTTTCTTATGAATAGGTTAGTTGCTCTCGTGAGACGCTACGAGACACTCGAGTTGAAGAACAAGCGTTAAGAGATACGTGGACTAGAAGACATTCGAGCTTGATTATAAGTCCCGTGATTAACTTTGTTGGAGACACTTGCACTTCAAAATGGTTGTAAATACAAATTAACTTATTTCTAACAATGTTTATAACTATGTGTAAAGGACAGAATGAGCTATATTTTAGTAGAACACTTGTAGGTAGTATATATTTTCGAAAATTTATTATTTAATCTAAGGTGAGGAGAGTTTATTAATTCACATATCAGCAGTGCACATACCTCTTATATTTTCACATATGCTTATGCATGTGATATGAATTATAAGTTTATTGGTAGAGGGCATTATTTCGAGATCATTTGTAGGCCTCAACCAGAGCAGTGTCAAGATTTCCAGACTTAGGGGGTTATGAGATCAAAAGTTAATAACATATAGGAAATACTAAACAGTGGGAAAATGGCGTTTGTATGTCTGAACTTGTGAAAAAATCTGGTATTTCATAATCAATGATCTGTGCTCTTCTCAAACGTAAAGAGGCAATCAAGGGAGCTGATTGTGTAAAAGGGATAAAAATTATTAGTAAACGAAAATTGCAAAGAACTGAAAACGGAAAAATGGTTGCTGGTTTGGATAAATGAGGAACAGTTAGTTGGTAATACCCATTGAGGCTCTGATTTGTGAAAAGGCGAGGTAATTACATGATAACCTGATAAAGGGAAATCCTGGTACAAAAGTTGATACTGATATGCTCAAAAGCTAGAAGATGGTTTGAATATTTCAAGAGAAGTGTCATACATTAGTGTAGTTAGGCAAAGGGGAGGCTAGAAGTTCGAATCAAGCAGCTGCTGAAAAATTGTGACTTTAGTGACTAAGTTAGGACTGAAGGTTTTCTTTCCCAAGAAGTGCTCAACTGGATGACAGGCCAATTTAAAAAAAAAAAAAAAAAAGGCCAGAGGGCCTACATCAATTAAAAAAAAAAAAACACACACACACACACTGCCAGGACAATTGTCAAAAGGACTGGCTAACTCATGTGCAAATGCAAGTGGGGTCTTCCAAGTCATTGCTTATGTACCAATCATAGAATTTGAGTGCGTTAAAAAATGTAATAAGCAAATTATCTGGTATGTGGAGGTCTAATGCTTAGGCTTAATTAACTTTTTTTTTTTTTTTTTTTTTTTAGTGGATCTTCAAGGTGTGAAAAATTACCTCTTGTAAAATAATTTTCCATTTAAGTACCTTCTAGTGATAGACAATGAATCTGCTTACCCTTGAGGCCAGATGGACAATTTGATGTTGAAGTCAGATTTCATCATAGTGAAGTTTCCGACCCCAAAACGACTCCTGTAATCCATCCCAAGGCCCAGCATGTTATTTCCAACTATAAAAAACTGTATACCAAAGCATATCTTAAGTGTTTTGATGTGACCTCTGACACAGATTTTTACACTCATTGACAACTGGAAATATCACATCTACATCCTCCATTACATAAATCTAATTGACACAGCCTAGCAGCAAGTGAATTACATGAACTCAGGCTGGAGGAAATTATGGTCAGACTGTGTAGCAGAGGCAGGTGCTGTTGTCAATGAAACTGTCTCTGTATAAAAACATAGGCTTATATCAGTGATACCCCTTACCCATGGCTTAAATATTTGGATATTTTAATTTATCAATATGAAAAAACTTAAAATCTTTTATGCACAAAAGTAAATGTATTATATATCTGAAAGTTCTAGAGCAAATGAGTGATAACGTGCATGATATACTAAAATATAGATTTATAGAACAAAGCATGAAGAAAATGGAAAAATAACACACTAAGTAAACAAGATAGGAAGAACTATACGATACAGCATACTGTGGTTTTACTGAGTCTGCAAGTGAAAAGTAATGTAACTGGCATAATATTCTGGTTTCTTTATACTTCTCTTTAGCACATAGTTTGTATATACTATTTAATGTTCAAAAGTGTTACTTTTGTAAGCGACGCCACACTAGTATTAGCTTATGGGATATCAAAATCAAAACATAAGAACTGAAGCATCGAGGATTCACTATACCTTTATCCTCACCTATTCTCTTAATAGATCTATGAAAGAGGGACAAATCTCTCTGATTTGTATGCCCTTGTGTCACCTCATACAATGTCTTGAGTATTTGAGGCAAGTATGCTTGTAACACAAACCCAGAATTCTGCATAAATTTTGCACTTCCCTAAGTTTCTTAACACCTAATGAAGTCACAGCCATACAAACCCACAATCGCCTGATATGTGAACAAATACGAACATTTTAACTTAAACTAGTATACCATCCTCACTAAATCTAGAAGTACACCAAAGACAGAGTAAATGAGGAAGTTCAAGAAATATGAATTTAAGTTATGTTTGTTTTATACTCCATTTTCTTTATTCACCTATTATTTCGTAACCTGACAATATAACTTCATAATCTGCATTCCAAATGGTTGTACTATTAACTCTCAAACAGACAAAGCAAAAGCAATTTAAAACATACCACTTGACTACATTACACTACTCATTACAGATGCTCCCCTACTTACAAACAACCAAGTTATGAATACAGTATGCGCAGATATAAATAAAAACCTACCCATGTGCTAACATATGTATTACAGTACAAAATTGTATTACTGTATTACATTATTATTACTGTATTAAAATTCATCAATACTGTATACTTTATGTTTTATGGAGTAGTTAAGCATCTTCAGCTACGCACTGTATACAGTATTGCATATATATGTACTGTACAGTACTTTTTTATCTAAACAACTTACAAACCATCCAACTTACAAAAGGACTTCCGGAACCTAACACTTTCATAAGTAGGGGAGTGTCTGTACAAAGAAAAATATTTAAGTATTGTAGGAAATTTTTTATCATTTAAGAAGATCGTGCTCTACAGGTCACCAATTCTTTGGAAAAATGGTACTGTAAATGCTAATAGCAGTAAAGCAAACAATAAACAAAAATTATCTCAGGATATATGAATTTATTATAATAAAAAACAATACAATTCACAAAATAATTCCCTTGTATACATCTTATTGAACATATTCTCTTCAAAAGGGCCATGGACAACTTAAACCTGTGCTTGTGCATTTACCAAGTAAGAGTTTAATGGTATTACTATAAAACCCACAGTAAGAATAAGTTATCAAGAATGGTTTTTCATGTGGCGAGCAAGGCAGCTCCTGCTCTTAAACGACTTTCCACATTTACCACACGTGGTGCAATCGGCATCACGATTTGAATCGCCTAAAGTAATAGAATCAGGTTTGGTGATACGATCAGCAGATGCAGCATTACCAGAATTACTTGTATGATTCTCTAAATCATTTTTGTTTGTTTTGATGTCAATACAATTCCCAACTGCTTCCTCATCAAAACATGAATCATTCTCATTTGTTCCAACAGCAAGGCACTGTTTCTTAATATCATCATTTATATACATGTCATCAGTTTCATCATCAATACCGCAGTCACTTGGTACATCATCCATATATTTCTCAATTTTGATGTCAGGCACTTGAAATTTAATGGGCATATTCTTAAATAAACCTTCTTCAAATATAACTTTGATCTTTTGAAATTCCTCATGAAGTTCAGTGTGTATCTTGATCTGATCTTTACATACTCTTTTGTTACAGATATCACACACAATGGTACTTTTGGCATGCAAGGCCAATTTATCTTCTGTGAATTTCTTCCCACAAGAAGTACAAGCAAAGCCTTTCATTTTATGATCAGCAATATGGGTGTTATAGTTACCTTTTCTGCAAAAACTTTCAGAACAGAACTCGCAGGTAAACCTTCCTAGGTGTTTATCGAGATTAGATTTCTCCATATATTTTCTATCACAAACATGACAGGCATACTTTCTTTCATCAGTATGACGTTGCATGTGGCGCTGAAGGTGGAATTTCTGAGCAAAGTTCTTGGAACAATAATGACAACTGAAAGGCTTTTCGCCCGTGTGACATTTCATATGCCGCATGGCAATAGTTTTACTTCTGAATGCCTTGTCACAATACGAACAAGGATAAGGACGTTCTCCAGTATGAATCCTCATATGCTGAGACAGAGATTTAATGGATAACTTTTTATTACATATTGTGCATTCAGTATCTTCTTCGCCCGTATGGCTTTTGATGTGGCGATCAAAATGAATTTTAAGAGGAAAAGTCTTCTCACATATTGAACAGCTGTACACTGCTTCAGTGCTATGAGTTCCTAGATGGTAAATCAATGTACCTTTCTGAGCAAACCTTTTACCGCATTCATTGCACACGTAAGGTTTCTCTCCAGTGTGAATTCTCTCGTGATTAACAAGATACTTCCTCTGTGAAAATTTCCTCCCACAAAACCTGCATTCAAAAGGCTTTTCACCCGTGTGAATTCTCATGTGGCGTTCCAAAGTCATTTTCATAGTGAAACCTCTCTCGCATACTTCACACGTATATGGTTTATCATTGGGGTACATGTGGACTTTCACATGACGGGTAAGATACTTTCTCCGGTCAAAAACTTTCAGGCATACAAGGCAGGGAAATTTCTGCTCACTGTGTTCTATAGCCATATGTAAATCAAGTTTATTTTGATACAAATACTTCTTTCCACACAAAATACATTCATACGGGTCCTCACCTGTATGAATTAGTAGATGATGAGAGAGGGATTTTTTTTTAACAAAAGTTTTAGTACAATAATTACAAGCATAAGGTTTTTTATCAGTGTGGGTCAGCATATGATATTCTAGGTACTTCTTATGCGAAAAACATTTACTACATTCATTACATACATATGGTTTCATATCTGTCTGTGTATTTCTGTGGTACCACAAAGAATGAGCCTCTAAAGCATTCTTTGTAGAAAAATTTTTATAGCACTCAGTGCAAGCATAAGGTTTTTCTACACCATGAGTTGTCATATGGTGCTGCAAAGATCGCTTGCGAGCGAACTGCTTATCACATAACATACAGACATGTGGTTTCTCTCCTGTGTGTGCTCTCATGTGCACTTCCAAAGATCCTTTAAGAGTAAATCTTTTGTCACAGTATTCACAATGGAATGGTTTTTCTCCAGTGTGAACTTTCATATGATTTTCAAGAATAGCTTTTGTTGTGAAACTCCTATTGCATACACTACACAAAAATGGTCTCACACCTGTGTGAGTCCTTAAATGACAAGCAAGATAATGTTTCTGAGAGAATTCCTTATTGCAAAGATTGCACGCAAAAGCTTTTTCACCAGTATGAGTTTTTAAATGAATATGTGCAGCACCTTTGGTAGCAAATGTCTTATTACAGACACTACAAGCAAAGGGTTTCTCCCCAGTATGCGTCCTCAAATGATTATCAAGTACGCCTTTAGTCGTGAAGTTTTTGTTGCACCAGTGACACGTGAATGGCTTTTCACCCGTGTGGGTTTTCATGTGATTGGTGAGAATAGCTTTAGTTGTGAAGCTTCTATCACAAATGGTACAATGAAAAGGTTTTTCACCTGTATGAAGCTTTAAATGATTATCCAACGTGCTCTTCAGAGAAAAGCCTTTCTCGCAAATGCTGCATATGAATGGCTTATCATTCTCATCCACATGCATTTTCATATGATTTTCAAGTGTACTCTTCAAGAAAAATGTCTTATCACAAACTGAGCACTCATAGGAATGCGAATTAGTGTGAATGATCATGTGACACAAAGTATCACCAGAGTATATAAAAATTTTACCACAAACATCACAAGCATTAGTGGCAACGCCATTTTGAGTCTCACAATAATTAACAACAGCCATTTTGAATTTAATATTTACTGCACTATAAAAATTATAAAAACTAGCATATAGTCAGGTGAGCCTTCCAAACTATATAATGCAGTCTTAGACTGGTTTAATGAAACTTCATTCTCTTAACATCCAGGGAACAATACATAATGACTTCTTATACCCTTGTATTTCATAATTACACACAAAAGTAAATCATCACATTTCTTCTAAAATCGACAAACCTTTATTATCTTGCTCAGCAGAGAAAGCCTTGGGAAACTGCAATTAAACTGCAGCGCCAACCCCACAAGAAGGCATACCTTTTCAGTATTTTTCTGTTCCCTTTCTTTATATAAACATTCACATTACTTTCGAGAGTAAGCAATGAAATTATATGACATATTAAATTTAAATACATCAACCAGTTCCTTTGCGTATTTCTGTAGAGTTTTCACTAATACAATAATCAGTTAGCAATGCAGGCACTCAGCACTCCTACATATTCATAATGAGATATTCCATTCATTTTTTTACCGAGTACAGACTGCTCCTATGAACTTGTATGAAGTAAAACCTCTTCACAACAAATGTTACTTGAAGAATATTTCTGTAAAATAGAAACAACTATTATTGTCCAAGTCTTATATTTACATACCTGCAAACACATCTGGATATACAGTACCTATACTGTGTAAAAAAAAAATCACTTTCTGCCCAAGCTAAAATAAATACGTAACTTTCCTTCTATAGAACCCAATGTAGGCAGTGTTAACATTAGCATACACTTCACAGGAATTATAACACACTATGATAATTGATGTCTCACAGATATGTATAATCGGCCAATACATACATGTCCAAACGTAAATGGTAAAATATCTTATACTTTTTATCTTTTTACAATAACATTCATTTCACTGATCAAGTCATTCAATGTCTCACATGTACAATCATAAATGTCTACGTTAAAAGATGCTTTTTATTCTTTTATTTTTTTCTGAAATTTATTCACTAAGGAATGTTTGAAAATAGGTTATAAATTAATGAATTGGATCTATAAAGTTTTAAGAAATAAAAAAGTAAAGCCCTAGCAAACTGCAAATAAAAATTAAATACATGCTTAAAGAAAATAAAAAAACAAACCTACAAAATATGAACTAAAGTAAGTATCCATGAGAGAGAGAGAGAGAGAGAGAGAGAGAGAGAGAGAGAGAGAGCGAGAGAGAGAGAGAGAGAGAGAGAGAGAGAGAGAGGAGAGAGAGAGAGAGAGAGAGAGAGGAGAGAGAGAGAGAGAGGAGAGAGAGAGATGAGAGAGAGAGAGAGAGAGGAGAGAGAGAGAGAGAGAGAGAGAGAGAGAGAGAGGAGAGAGAGAGAGAGAGAGAGAGAGAGAGAGAGAGAGAGAGAGAGAGAGAGAGAGAGAGTCAAAGTCAAAGTCAAAGTCAAAACTTTATTCCATCAAAAATGGCTATTACATAATAATTAATCTAATTACAAATTGCAATGTAAAATGTCAAAATAAAACTATA
>JAXCGZ010014171.1:0-32726 GCA_037179515.1 Halocaridina rubra | reverse complement strand
TAATGTGTGTTTGTGAAACTTGGCTCCTATCTAATATGCAAGCCTGGTTTTGTTGCTATACCTGAGTATTCTTTTTATCAATTTTGATGGCGGTAGGGGTGGGGGTGTGGGGGTGTATGTAAGAAATCATCTAACGGTCTCCCTATTAAAGACCCCTGAAGTCGAGCGACCTCCTCATCTCGAAGACATTTGGTTGACTGTTCAGAGTGGGAAATTCCCTTCCTTCATCCTGGGATGTGTATATAGACACCCTCATGCACTCAACGACACCTCTGATTACATCTCCGAGGTATTTCGGTCTGTCTGTTTGAGGAGCAAACTTCTCATTATTATAGGCGACTTCAATGGACAATCTTTTTCTTCCTAATAATAAAATAGGGAAATTAATTCAAATCCCTCCACTTAAATCAGCTTGTGAATAAAGCAAACCCGTATCACCGCTAATTCCTCCAGCCTAAATTGATCTTATAATTACCAATACACCTAGTTTTAAAGTTCACCACGATGTCTTACCTTGTCCTGTAGGAGACCCACGAGCTTCTACATAGCTACAGTTAATGTCAGGAAGGAAAAGAGACCGCCAATTGTTTAAAACTTTCCGCTCTCTTGAGAATTATTCTCAAAATTGTTTTCTGCGACCACTCTTCTTAATGAATACAACATTTTAAATTCAATACTAACTACCAGATTGTGTAAATTATCAAGTTTCTACTTTTACTGAGGTTTGTACGAGATGTTTAAATGAATGTGCCCCTCTTACAACCAAAGTCATGACGCGCCCTCCTGCCCCGTGATTGACTCTCAGTTAAAAGAGCAAATGAAAAGGAGAGATGACCTCCTAAGGGCAATTTAAATCTGATAGACAAAACTCCGAGATGGAAAGAGCCTATAGAAGAGAAAGAAACCTTACTAAAACAATGTTGTCCGAAAAAGAAGAAAAATCATTTCAGGGAAGAATTTTCCAAGTATAGGGAAATATCAAAGGAACTTGGAATGTCATAAGAAAGAATAATTCCTGCAAATAAGGAAATCTTAGAAAATTCTGACCTTCTCAGTGATAATGTGGAAAAGCGAGTGAATGATTTTAATAAGTATTTTGCTGAAATAGGTAAGTCCACATATAGAAAAGTCCCAAGATAATAATGACTTTGATTATTAATCAACCACATAATTGCCAGCCTCCAGCTGAAAGAAATATTATCAATAATTTTAGACCACACCCCAATCGATTTAGTCACACTTATTCTTATCATAAAGAACCTCAAACCAACAAACTCTTGTGGTTCCGATGGGAGACAACTTCGCTTCCTAATTGACTCATTGCCAGTGACAGTATTTTTCATTTTAGTCATTGTTAATACATCCATTGTTACAGGCATTTATCCTAACCTCTGGAAGGCATCCCTATATCATCCCCGTTTTTAAGAGTGGAGATACTAATAATGTTGAAAATTATAGGCCAATCTCTCTTCTCAGCATCCTGTCTAAAATACTTGAGAAGGTAGTTGCCACCCAGTTAATAAATTTCCTTGAATCAAATTGTCTATTATGTGAGGAACAACACGGTTTTCGGCCTAAACTTTCGACCGAGACGGCCCTACTTAAAATTACTGATAAAATTTATAGTAATATTGAAAATAAGAAAATATCACTTTTATTATTGTTAGATTTGTCTAAAGCATTTGACAGTGTACACCATCAAATTCTAATGACCAAACTTTCCAAAGTTTATGTTGACTCGTTTTGGTTCAAAAATTATCTGAAAGATCGAATTCAATCAGTTCGAATGGGCTCGACTCTCTCTTCTTCTTTAGATATCAGTTTTGGCATTCCTCAGTGTTCAATTTTGGGTCCTCTGCTTTTCCTAATATATGTTAATGATTTACCTCAATTTATAAGAGATTGCCTACTTGTTATGTATGCTGATGACACCCAGATTATGCTTACTGGTGACATTGATAGAATTCCTGAAATCTTAAAAAGGGCTGAAGATATATTAAACTGTGCCAAAAGTTATTTTAACAGTAATGGTCTTTTACTGAACGAAAATAAAACTAAATTCGTTATTTTTGGATCAAATCAATACCTGTCCTGCATTCCAGAAAACATCAGTATAAATTTCAACAATGTTTCACTCTTCCCATCTCATAAGGTTAAAAATCTAGGAGTTATTATGGACAGTACCATGACATTTAATTTTCATATCGATGAACCACATAAAAAAGTGAACGGGACCCTTATTTACTTGAACAGAGTCTATGAAAGATTCGAGCCTGATTGTAGGGTAATTGTAGTACAAACATTGATTTTAAGTATTCTCAACTACTGTCTAAGTGTTTGGGGTTCCACGACTAAGACCCAGATGTTACGAGTGAAAAGGCTCCAGAATTTTGCTGCAAGAGTTGCCATAGGGGGGGTGCATAAATATGATCACGTGACTCCCCTCTTTGAGAGATTGGGTTGGCTAAGGATGGACATGAAGTTCATATATAATATCTGTCTTTTAGTTTTTAAAATAATTCATGGAATATTACCGGAATGGCTCTTCTCATTGCCAACAGTTAATCAAGTGCGTATCAATAACGTCAACACCAGATATCAGAATTCTTTTTACGTGCCCAGAACTTCCACTGATATTGGGGCAAGAGCCTTAAATGTAATGGGCCCGAGACTTTGGAACTCTTTACCCGCAAACTTAAGAAGCTGTCAAACATTACCCTCATTTAAATCTCATCTTTTAAATCACCTGCTTAATAAGTGATTTTAGTCTCATTATTATCCTCCCATTGGGTAGACGAAGTGTACGTATGCTTATGTAATTAGATTAATTATCATGTAATAGCCATTTTTGATGGAATAAAGTTTTTGACTTTGACTTTGACACACACTCTCTCTCTCTCTCTCTCTCTCTCTCTCTCTCTCTCTCTCTCTCTCTCTCTCTCTCTCTCTCTCTCTCTCTCTCTCTCTCTCTCTCTCTCTCTCTCTCTCTCTCTCTCTCTCTCTCTCTCTCTCCTCCTCCTCTCTCTCTCTCTCTCTCTCTCTCTCTCTCTCTCTCTCTCTCTCTCTCTCTCTCTCTCTCTCTCTCGAGGGCCGCACCATAGCTTATTTATTTTTAGGAGAAAGGGCCGCAATGAAAGCCTTTGAGGGCCACATGCATCCCTTGGGCCGCAGGTTGCACACCCCATGGTTTAAGAGATACGGAATACTTGTGTACTGAATACGTGAAGTGAAGTGTGTGTAATGGTAGTGCCAATATACAACAATGTGGGATTGGGAGTAAGATAAAAACTCACATGGGCTTGATGCTAAGCGAGACAAAGTTAAAAGAATAGAAAGAGAAACTCGTATAATTAAGGAAAGAGTCTTACGTAAAAGTGAGAGAAAAAAACTCATGAGATGTGACATTATGTGACTGAGTCTAAAGAAATCAATTACAGTATACATTAATTAGTGAAAGATAGAATGAACAAAGTAGCTAAGCTGAAGGCGAGAAAATTTGTGAGGAAAGTATATATTGATGGAACTTAGTGGAAACATAGCTTTAAAAGGAAAGAAATTGTACTTATATGTGGAGATCTAAATGCAAAGGAATGTGGTATACAGTTATGAACATACCCCGAAATTTGGGTTGTCTCGAAACACTGAGAGTGGGGATTACTTAGTAAATAAATATGGCAGAAAGTAAATAATAATAATAATTTACTAGTACTACTACTGCTACTGGTAGTAATAACAACAATAATAATCAATCGTAATAAAGTGCTAGCAGCCTTCAAAAATGGATTAGGAAAACATCCACACTTATACACTCAACATTGTAATTACAAATTTCTGCTCTTAGCATGCATTTCATACTAAAACCATCTTTAGGGATGGTGCAAGTGTGAACTGGAAAATACAGAAAACAATCAACATTAAAGTGTCTCAGTTCACTAAGACATCTTGACATTCTCAATTCTTGACACCGAGAATGCAAATGGGTGCCGCTCTTGTTATTTTGAGTACCCAGTTTGACCAGTAATAATAACCATTATAATAAAAATAATACTATGTTAATGATAATCTATGTGTTCTGGGGGAGATAGAATACCACTCCAGTATTCCCTGTGTATCATAAGTGCCTAATATAAAGGACTGGGTAAGAGAACTTACAATTCTTCCTTCCTGAATTATTTTTCTTGCCATAGTGCAGCTGACAGAGAACTGTGGATGGGCAGGGTAATTTGAAACTGTAACCTTAGTTTTTTCCTTAACTTCTGGAAAATAAGTAATGAGAGCCGTAGAACTTTATTGAGTTTATAAGATCATTATTTTTGGTACGGTATTATACTGGAGGCAACACAGAAACTCAAGGATAAGCAAAATATGATGAGAATAGTAATGTAGTATTGTAATCAATAACAGTTGTTATTGTCATTGTTGTAATCTCTCAAGGTCGATGATGATGGTCTAGGTTCTGTTAAAAAGAATTCTTTGATGGCTTAGGAGTCCAGTTTTGGCTTGGGAAGCTCTCCTGCATTTGTGACACGATGCTCCAGATGGCAGAATGGACCTTGGCTGTTGCTGCCTCTCAATCTTTGTTATCTTTTCTTTCAGTTCTCTGGCTCGCTTAGCTTTGGAAGTTGCTGCTCATTCACGTATGGTGGCTTGCCAAAGTTTCATCTCCTTGAACTTTCTGTATTGATACGGAAGGCCATTCACACTGAAATGCCTGTATATGTATCGCTTTAAGTAATTTCTGTTGTCTTTCAGATTGGGTTTCCAAATGCAGGAAAGTCCACTTTATTGAGAGCAATATCAAGAGCCCGTCCTAAAGTCGCTTCTTATCCTTTTACAACATTGAATCCTTATGTTGGAATGGTTGAGTATGCAGATTATCACCAGCTTGCAGGTGAATTTCTAATATTATTTACTCAATATAGTACAGGTCTATTATAGAATATAATAAAAATTAGTAACAGTGTATTTTCAATGTCCCATTACTTTGAGTCACTTTTACTTATACTATATATATATATATATATATATATATATATATATATATATATATATATATATATATATATATATATATATATATATATATATATATATATATATATATATTATATATATATATATATATATATATATATATATATATATATATATTTTTTTTTT
Source organism: Halocaridina rubra (assembly GCA_037179515.1). Classification (NCBI taxonomy): domain Eukaryota; kingdom Metazoa; phylum Arthropoda; class Malacostraca; order Decapoda; family Atyidae; genus Halocaridina; species Halocaridina rubra. Next base: position 27,566 of record JAXCGZ010014171.1, on the reverse strand, counting down.
TTTTACACACATACACACACACCATTGGGTTTAAGCTGAGCCTGAAGGGTAGGTCTCTGGTGTCTAGAGAATCATTATCAAATTTTTGTGGTAATGTACCAATCCTCTTCGTATAATTTGTAACTTGGTTCTTATGGGTGTACGCAAGTCTTCAGAGGCCAGTGGAGGGTGCCTTAGAAGGGTGCCCAAAAATGACTTCTCTGTGAGCTGATGATCCTTTTGCGATTATATTTAAAGATCTGTATTCCTTTCCTTCCTGCAGTTGCTGACATCCCTGGACTTATCGAGGGAGCTCATCGGAATCGTGGCTTGGGTATAAATTTCCTACGACATATTCAGAGATGCAGTTGTCTTTTGTATGTGATTGATGCTTCCCTACCAGAAGCTTGGGTACAGCTGGAAGTCCTCATGTATGTACAGTTTTTTTTTTACTCAAGAAACTGGTGTGAATGTTATTAGTGTTTAAAAAAGTGTATAGATTTCATTATTTGGCCATCATGGCCGAGTGGTAACATTCATGACTTTGATTTGTCAGGTTGTGGGTTTGATTCCTGCCATGGCCGAGTGGTAATGTTCGCAACTTTGATTCGTCAGCTTGTGGGTTCAAGTCCCGCCATAATCTGAGTTTATAAAGGGCATTCTCTCAGGGTGAAGGCGACAATTGCCCAAGCCAGAGTAATTTGCAAGGAGGCGCCATACAGGCCCTTAATAGAAAAGGAAGTCTGTAACGTAACATAGATTGCATAGATTTCATTTGTTACAATTAACTTACTTACTTGCATTTTAGGTGCCATTAATCTTAAAGCAAATGATTATCTACATTTGTATATAATACTTTATGGCAAATATTAAAGTGATGGTTGATATGAGTAACTGAATCTTTCTATGCCTTTTGAATGTATGCATTAGTTGCTGTTTTTTATAATATAAAATATGTCATATATAAGTACATGATATGCATATCAATGCTTATTTAATAAACTAAGTATAGCTTTGGATTAATAAAGCTTACTTTAAATACAATAGAATGCTTTGGTAATTCGGTCATGTTTTTCCTCTACTTTGGATATACAGTACTGTTGGAAATACCCCTCAAAGCTAATAAGAAGGAAAAGCTAATGTATTTTATTTTTCTTATTATTTTTTGTTTACTGTATATTCTACAATCAGATTTCTGAAGCAGGGCAGAGGTGGTTCTGAATATGCTTTAGAGGCTCTTTTCTCTTTGTTTATATGATAGAAAATTACATGAGACTCAAAGAAAGCATATATTTTCCTTTATTTAATGAGAATGAACACCAGAATGCTCTAGGTATAAGGGGAACAGCCTACCACATATTCCAGGAAGACTTATAGACAGATCTAATCTAAAAGGGGGATTAGCCATCCAAAGGCTATAATTGGGGATGAACAGTTTGGGTTTAGAATAGAGTAAGGTTGTCCTGCCCATTTGTTCACATTGATGGATGTGTATGAAATATTTGTAGTGAGTGGTATGCGACTGTATATTGCTTTTATGTATATGGAATGGTAAGTGATAAGGCAAACCTAAAAGCAGTATGGCAAGTTTTGCAGATGTATGGGGGTGGAAGAAAGTCTCTGAAAGGAATAATAATCCTTTGTAAGTATCATGTTCTTAAGAGTTGGTCAGATTAAGATATGGATGTACTATGGCACCTATGTATGTATGGAAATGGAGTATTGAAATGAGAAAATGAAGACCTGAGTTGATGGACAAGGGAGGTAAAAGTTGAAATGCGAGTATTTTTCTGTTTGCTAATGACAGCATTTTTGTTAATTTAGACAAAAGTGCAAAGGTTGGTATATGAGTTGAGTTATGTAGGAGGAAGAATTGCTTACTGTGAGGAGATGCCCTTAAGACGGAGTATTGAGTAACTTGGAGGAAAAAGTTATCTGTTTAATACTTGAAGAGAGTACACTTGCTTATATTTCAGAGTTGACATAAAGGCAGTTGATAGCCAGGGAATGGAAATTGGCCATAAAGAATGATAAAGGGTGAAGCTACTGTGGATACCGTAGCGCAGAGAAAGTGAATTTAAACTAAGGGAGACTAAGAATGGATTGTGAGGGAGTAATTGCTCTCATTATATTATTGTTGCGAGAATTGGAATCATAATGCACTTTTAAATAAGAAATATTGAAGTTTTGAAGATGAACACTCTTAGAAGAATTTTTAAAGTCAGAAGGTTTGTAGGATGAGAAATGAGAAAATCATAGAGAAGTGTGGGAGCAGGAATTAATGGAAGGAGTGGAGCAGAGAGGGCCTTAGCTGGTTTGGACACTTAGGACAGATAGTGATTAAATCATGAAGGGGATTTATAAATGAGGTTTATTAGGTATTGAAACTAAAGAGATGGGATGTTTGATGCTCTCTCCGAGAGTGGCATTGATTTTCAGGAGGATGAGAGGTATATAAGACATAGAACGGATAGTTGGTGAAAAAGTGCTTTGCAGCTACTCTGTCCAACATCATGAAATGAAATCATGCCCTCATGAAAGAACCAGAGTAAGAGGAACCTGAGCCCTGGGACTAAATTTTAACTTAAATTTCTCATTATATATGAATGGTGTGATGAGAGTAGCGGGAGGACATCTTGAGCCTGCAGAGTTGTTGAAGTCTACAAGAAACAGAGCCTGGTAGTGCTCCATGGTTGCCGAAGTCCAAGTGGTTATCTCTCTCTGATGATGATGATATATGGCATCCATTCGTTGTGAATGTGAGGGAATGTTTACAATTGGAGAAATGAATGGGAATTTATATTTTCTTTTATTATGATCAGCTCACGGACTCTGATAATAGGAGGCATTACATTTAAAAAAAAAAATCCTTAGTAAGTACAGTCAACAGCTAAAATTTGTCTGTTTCTTAGGTATGAACTAGAGCAGTATCAAAAGGGGCTTTCTCTTCGTCCTCACGCTGTAGTAGCAAACAAAACTGATTTGCCAGAAACAAAGGTTAGTGCGACTAAGTTCTTATTTGATAAATATGTAAATATTCGGATTTCTGTATTTTAGTATAGATTAATAGCACTTTAATAATGATAATAAACTGGTTGTTTTCTGTTATTTACTGTCAAGTATTTGTAATGTGAATACTAACTTCCATTTTGTACTGTATAAGGTTCACAGATATATTAACCAGTCTGTAAACCATATTCCACTAGAAAATGAGGTTGATATTATCCGTACTTATTTGGTGATGAAGGCGAAGGAATTATAACCTTCATATCCTGCATTTTCGTGAGAGCTGACTGAATTTGATTGGGGAGTTAGGAATAAGACAAATTTTTTTTAACCATATGAAAAGGAAAGGAAAAGCTGGTTATGATGAAGTCCAGCTGCCTTCCTAATTTAATACAGACTTGACCATCCTCCTGCTGCTGGCATGCTCAGGATCACTTTGTATAGCATTTATTTTGAAAAATATTGTATGGCAGTGATGGTATACAGGGGGTCCTTGACTTACGTCAGAGTTCCGTTCCTCAGACGTGATGCTACCCAATATTCAATGTAAGTTGGAACACACCTAAACAAGCACCTACGTCACCCACCTATGCTAATGCAGTAGTGAAGTTTCTGCTTTTTCCGAGCATTTCACAATAATTTCACTTCCATGGTGATGGCTTTCCTTTTCTTCGAAGCACTGCCGTCTGAAAAATCTACTTTATGCTTAGAAGACATAATACAGGCCAAAAATTATCACACAAGAAGCAAAATAATTTATGGGAGATGCATGATAACCACGAAACATCGTAACTCGAGGACAACGTAAACCGAGGACCCCCTGTATGTGTACCATTTCAAAATAATGTTAGAAGATTCACGACTTCTGCAATGCTTGTTTCCTTGATATGACACTGTAATTGTTGTATTGATATTTGTTATTGTAGATCAAGACTTATTACAGATTTCCTAAGCTTATATGCTAACTGTAAACGCTATATTCCAATGATATAGCCAACCATATCCTTGCTGGTGGGGGAGAAAGTATACTTCACATATACCTGTCCCCTATTGTCATAAGAGGTAGTAAAAGATCTGGCAATATCATCCCCAATGAATATTTTTCATGCAACCAAATAACTGATGGAAGGGGTGAGGATGTCAAAGTATGATGAAACCTCGCTTCCAAACTTTTCTTCACTCATGGCTACCCTTCTGGCTTCAGCAAACTAATAAAAAAATTCATATTACTCTTAATTTCTGTGAAAATATTTCTTTGACCGATTATTGTCAGCTTTTTGTGTCATTCATCCTATTTATAAAATTTTATTTTTAAATTCTTTTGCAGGAAAATGTCGATGAGCTGCTGAAGCGTATTGATTTACCCCTCATTCCAGTTAGTGCAAAGATGGGTCATCAGTTAATGCCATTGTTGTCACTCTTAAGGCTCCTTGTAGATACACAAGCACATCACCAAAAAAATCTAATTTTATAAAAAATGGATATTGACTGGGATACTACTTCACCCTGTTTATATTATTATGCTATTGGTAATCTTCCTGTAAGCTAGAAACTGGTCCTAAGTCTCCCAAGTATATGCAGTGGGACTATTACTTTTTTCTCTGAGATATGTACACAGCTTTGATGTAGCGTTATATGTACATTGTAAATTTTATGTGCAAGTTTTCACTTGTCTATATCATCAACAAATATGAGTCAGATAAAGAGACCTTGTAAAGATACTGAAAAATATTAAAGAAAAAAAATTTACTAATAAAAATTGGATTTCACATCAGCAAGCAATTGCATGGTAATTATGCTCATTTTAATAACCCATTTTGAAAGACACAAGTATACTTGCAATATGCTATTCTTTATCTATCATCACAGAATGTTTTTTTCATATAAGGGCTTCTCGTTAATAATCCTTTCAAATCCAAAGCGTTCCAGGTTAATTGTAAGGTACCTGCCATACAGTATGTACTCCATAACAGCTCTGCCTGCCCCAGGTGCATGTTGGATACCTGTAAATATATGACTCATTTAGTACGCTTTTCTTTGCTGCATTTAGGTTACACTTGGCATGTGGTTAATTCTTTGGTGAGATAAGCAACGTGTCATATAGAGTGACCTTTCAATTTGGGCTTCTCTCTCTTTTGGTTTATACGACTGTTCTAACATCCGGAGGGGATACTGTCAATTTCAGAACTAATAGAATATTATTTTGATATGATATTACCACACATACAAAAATCTTTTTTTAATAAAATATCTCTACCATAAACATGCACTTTGGTAAATATTATCATACTTCACGATCAGCGTAGGATTAATGCAAATGAAACCTGCTTACATCCTAGATTTTATTAATCTATTGTCCTTCATTTCTCAAAATTTATGCCTAAGTGATAAATAATTAGACTTCATCTAAAAAATATTTTGAAGATAAGGGATCTTAGATGGAGCTGTATGCAAAATTTATAATTCTATATACAAAAACTAAAGTTTGTATATACAAAAACCCTCTTGGCTTATGCTTATAAAGTGTATATCACTTGAGTATATGTGATATGTTAAGACAAAAATGTAATATCTGCTTAATAGTATCTTTTCATTACATACTGGCTTGTACTGTCACTAGCTATGATGACTTTATACTATTAGCATATTGATATTTGTGACTGAAATTCACGAGACAGTCTGTTATTGTTTTAATTAAGAAAAATATGACCAGTATTTTTGATAATTTACCGAATCATATATATCTTACCATGTCCACTGAAGCCTGTTGCAAGAACTATATTTTTCAAGGCTGGATGCCTCCCAAGGATTGCATTTTGGTCAAAAGTATTGTAGTCGTAAAATCCAGCCCATGCTTGCCGAAGCTGTATTGAAAATTGAATATGTGTTAGCATAAATTTGAGCCAGAAAAGGTAAGTATTTTCAAACACTTTATCTAGTATTCACAGATAATGTGTAGGATACTGAAAAAATTGAGTATGAACCACCAATTGGAAAGAGTGACCACTGTGTGTTGTTGATGGAGTATATCATCGAAGATGTTCTGCCTGAAAGTAGAGGCACTGAGGATACGAGGAGGAGCTCTCCAAAAGGAGATTACATAAAAATTAACGAGTTTTTTGCAGTTATTGACTAGAGGACCTAATTTAACAACAAATCTGTACAAGAAATGTACATCTTTTGTGAGGAATATGAAAAGATAGTAGATTGTTGTATACCTTCCACCAAAATAGGAGTTATTCATGACAGAGACAAATGGTTCAATAATGAGTGTAAGAGAACTAAGGAGTGGAAAGACAAATACTGGAAAAGGTATAGGAGAAAAAACATAAAAGCCTGGCAGACTTATAAAAGAGCAAGAAATGATTACCTAAGTAAATGAAGAGAGGCAGAGAGAGACTAAGAATGGGATGTCACCAGAAAGGCTAAAGAAAATCCCAAACTTTTCCACATCTTTATCAGAGGAAAACTGGAGGTAAAAGAACAGGTTTTAAAGCTAAAAGAGAGCGAATGGAAGCATCACTGAGACGGACAAAGAGATCTGCGAAGAATTGAACAAAGAGTTTCAGTTAGTATTTACAGCAGAAACTATCAAACCCCCTCAGATTGCAGAGATAGGAGCTCATGAACCAGTATTAGAGAACATCATCTTTTCAGCCACAGAGGTATGCATAGTCCTGATGGAGTTAGATGCCCATAAAGCTACAGGTCCTGATGATATATTCACTTATGTACTTAAGAAATGCGCTAAATCAGTATCAGCAGCACTAAGCATCATATTTGAAAATTTCCCTGGAGTCAGAGGAGATTCCAAGATGCTGGAAACAAGCAAACGTGGTACCGATCTTTAAAAAGGGAAGAAGGGATACGGCTCTAAACTATAGACCTGTTTCCTTGACCAGCATAGTTTGCAAAGTTATAGAGAGACTACTAAGGAACACATCTTTCTTTACTTGGAAACCTTCAACTTTTTGTCAGTGAGACAACATGGCTTCAGAGAGGGTAGATCAACGGTAACAAACTTCTTAGAATTTTATGATGAGGTAAGCCGAATCTTACAGGAAAGAGAGGGCTGGGCAGATTGCATATTCATAGACTTCCAGAAAGCAATTGACAATGTCCCAAACGGGAGATTTATTAAAAAGCTGCAAGCAATGGCGAGAGTAGGTGGAAATGTCTTGGAATGGATAAAAACTTACTTATAAGGAAAGGAACAGAGGGTTAGAGTAAAACACAGTGTCTAAATGGAGAGGAGTTAGTAGTTGAGTTCCACAGGGTTCAGTTTTAGGGGCCCCTTTTGTTCCGTTTATATGTAAGTGACCTACTGGAGTGTAAATTCATTCATGAATATGTTTGCAGATGATGAAAAGATTGTGAAGAAAGTAAGAAGCGAGAACAATGGTAGAGAACTTCATGAGTGGTCAGAAAAGTGGCTAATGAAATTCAATACTTCAAAATATTTTTAATGAGAATGGGTGCAAAAGCAAGAAGGCCCAAGCTTAACTACTCCATGTCAGGAGCAGAACTTCAAGAGACAGAGAGCGAGAGAAATTTAGGCGTAAACATACTGGGCGATTTTTCTCCAGAAATGCATATAAATGGCATTGTAAGGGCAGCATATGCTTTCTTAGCATTGTAAGGGTAGCCTTCAGGCACAGGGACAAGGAAATGGTCAGAAATATTTATGTAACCTATGTGAGGCCAAAGCTTGAATATGCATCCCCCCTTAGAAATCTACACATGAAAAAGCATATAGTTAAGCTGGAAAAAGATTAGAGAGATGCCACGAAACTGGTACCAGAAATACGCAATCTTAGTTATGATGAGAGGCTGAGGGAATTAGACTTAATATCACTTGAAGCTAGAAGAATGAGGGGGGATATGGTGATGGTTTTTAAACTCTTTCATGGTTATGACAGAGTGGATAAGGATCGATATTTTGATATGGCTGGCACTAGAACTAGAGGTCATAGTTTGGAGCTTCGTAAGAAAACTTCTTTGCAGGCTGTAAGGAAGTAATGTACTTTTTTAGTGTAACAGTAGTTGATAATTGGAATTCGCTAGGCGAGGAGGTAGTTAATGATAACTCAATCCATAGTTTTAAGGACAAGTATGATAAGTATCACTAAGTAGTAAATGGAACCGATCAGGAGACGAGTAGTTACGAGCTTTGGGCTCTTTCCCGTAAACACAATTAGGTAATTACATATCCAGGAGTATTCAGCACACCTCTCCCTTTGTAAGGTGTTTTCTGGCAAGAAAAAACTCATGGAGGGAAAGTTTGCCTGAAACCCACTCACTTACCCCACTTTGTTGCTCCTTATAAAGGGAATGCAAATGTGAAAATCTTTCTTCCTTATCACGAAAGATATCTCTTTAAGCTGCCTTTTAATATATGCAAAAAAAGGCTAAATTTCTTTCTACTCGACCGCTAAGGACAAAAAATTATAATTACCTTTGAAAATTATATATTGGAAGGAAACAATTGGTGACGGAAATAGAGCATCAATGAAATTAAATGATCTCTAAGCCATTACAACTTGCTTTAACCAATTATTATAATTATGCAGTATGTGTTAAGCACTTTCATACTAAAGCCTTACAGATTAATAATAAAGCCACACTATTTACCTTCAGGTTTTCAAATGAGGGTATTCGTTTTGCAAGCCTTGGCCATATTTCTTTCTCAAAATACTCGTAATCTACATTTAGATTGCATGTGTGTGGTTCCTCTTCCTGTGTAGGAGCTTTGATGCATAGATAAATATTGGGAGTTGCCTCTGGACGAAAATGTGCTCCAGTGTTATCGCAGAAAATTGGACAATCTCTTCCTGGCCCATTAGGAACATGCACGCAATAGACAAACCGTTTTCTGGAATGCAATTTGTCTCAGTAATTTGAGCATAATGAATTTGATAAAGGATGCTTGGCTCAGTATTTGAAGAAATTAATTTTCTACCACAAATTAGAAATTTATAACATAAATTAGCAAGCTACATATTTCATTGTACCGATTGGACAACTGGGCTGACATGCTAGGTAAGTTCTACATGAATTTTAATGTGTCTGCCACTTGTTTTTTGGTAAGTACTCATATGCTCTTATATCAGTTTGTAGCAACTGTCAGAATTTTTTTGGCATAATTATATAGCTCTTAAACTATAAAGTATTCGTTTGATCTTATTAGGTACATAAATATATGTCAAGACTTAATTCCGGAAATTTTTCAATATACTTAATGTACATAATACAGTAGATTATCACGAGAGAAACGGGTTTGAACTTGGAGAAGCTTGCAGGTGCCAGTAAGTTATTAAACTCTAAGAATAAAATTAAAGTTAATACTTTTGGTATAATAATCTACCTACACAAGAATCAAGTGACCAAGACAAAGTTGTTATCGTTTAAAGCTGGATGGAATCATCATGTTTATGGCAGAGGGTCTTTAAGGTCCCTATGCCACTTAGTTGAAAGTTTTTTTTGAGGATGAAAAACATTATATGTAACATCATGCAATGGGTGCCAATTTCCAAGTATAAACTCCTTTCTATGGACTCAACAAAGGACGAGATTCAGAAATGTGCGAAACGGAGATGGGTGACTATATTGGTGTATTTGTGGTACCATTTCTACTCTCAAAGTGTGAGGGAGACATGTCATGAACAGCATGTCACTAGTAAATCAATATGGAGAATACCAAACAAAAGCACGAGAATACTGAGAAAAGATGTACAATATTGCATAACAAACACTTCATATACTAAAGCATTACAGGGAGATTAAGATATAGTACAATTTTATCTACTTATGTGAAGCCAATATTTTTTTTGTAATATAATGAAATTGCATTTCTTTATTTGTATTGATATAAACTTCTTTATAGTCGGTAGGATTGAGTGATTTCAACTCATTTCATGGAGTCAGTGTGGAGAGTTCAATAATTCTCTTTCCGGCAGTTGATGCAAGGTGTATTGCATTCCTTCCATGTGGTCAAGGGTTATGGGAAAATGCCAGATAAGGAGAAATAATTCTGAACCATCAGATATACAAAGCTGGAGAAGCTAGTAGACTTATAGGAGGTTAAATTTCAAGATGTTGCTTCTGCTCGCAGAACCTCCAAATGTAATGTCTCAAGGATTATTTTTAGATATGTCTTTCTATCCACTGGCTCCCTGTTGGCTATGTTAATTCACTGTGTGTTATATGAACTCAGGAAAACCTATGCCTCAAGGTGTTAGAGTTTCTTTAGTCCTTTAAGCTCACTCCCTCACATGGAGGAGCGAGAAATACCAAAATATTCATATTGCTCATGTACCTGATAGCTAACACTTTGTACTATTAGTTCTTATATAGCAATTTAAAAGCTATAATTTGAATAACCCCTAACTATGAGAGGTCTTAGGGTGCTCATACATGGTGCAATTTGGCTTTGAGACCACTGGACAGATATAGGAAGATCCAACCAGATTGGATCATGTATGGGCTCAACCAGCCAATAGACAATGCAATCCGGTTGGATCCAACCAGATCTATCCAGTGGTCTAAGGCCCAATTGCATCGTGTACAGGCACCCTAAGGTACCATTTTATATTATATCTCATACTGTGAAGGTGATTCAGATGATAATAATGTATTTTTAACAGACAGTAATTACCTTGGTTCTACTGGTATTGGTAAGGAGAGTATGCCTTTCCCTTTCCCGATCCCTGCTAATTTACCAATCTTTCCTGATTGATGTCCAGTGGCCAAGACCAGAGTTGCAAATTCTATCTCATGTAGTACGTCTTCTTTATCTCTTTTTAGATTCTAATTTATGAGTAAAACAGTTTTTGAATTCAGTTATAACGATAGTGAGACTTTTTTAATATAATATAGCCATCAAGAAAATTGCTATATTGGTTATGAGAATCCTTTACAGAGAGAGATACTGAAACTAGAGAGCATTAAACACAATCAGCATTACAAGAAAGTTGTGTTACTAAGAAGTATAGGAATGGAGCTGGCTGAATCAAATGTGTATAGTGAAGCTACATAAAGACACTACTCACCAAACAAGCAATATTCAGATTTGTAGTAGTTGTATTTTCTTTGATGGTGATGCCAGTAAATTCTCCTCGTATGTAGTGAGTGCCAAGAGACAAAGCTTTCTGACGAAGCCCCATCAGCAGACTCCATGGGTCAAACCTGTGTGAAACTGGACTAATGAAAACGGGATTTATTATAAGAAGCTATATTGCTTGAGTAATTAAATAACAACATTAAAACATTGGTCATGTATTTATCTAATATTTTATTTTCCATATTGCCTGTAGTGAGAGAGCCTTATGATTATTATTTCTCATCTTCTGGTAGAATTCTCTTTATTCATTCACTAACTGCAGTTCTTGCCTTTGAAAAAATAGGGAAGATGGAGGTAAAGGCATTAGTTTAAGCAATTTAGAAAACGTCCTCCATGTTCCCCAGCGTGTCGTAAGAGACGACTATATGGGGCAGAGCGAAGTCATTGGGACTGGGATTCCCCTCCCCTGTATTTTCTCTTCTCAAAAAGTCGAGTATTATGCCTTGATGCAGCCACTCCCCTTAAAAGGGGAAAAATGGCTCATGTATGTAGATAGATATATAGTGCCTGAATAAGAAACAGGTGTAGTTGTAGTTGTATATTTCATCACTTCAAAATCTACACTTGATAATATTTTAAAGAACAAAGTGAAGGACGTTTAACGTATGATTAAGTATCATATTCCTAGGATTCTGAGTTATAGCCTCCTTGCCCACCAAAAGTCCTTGAATTATTGGTACTGTATGTAAAACAGATTACTCTTACATTATATTCTTTTCAATTTATGTCACCGAATGCTATCAAAGGACACTAAAGTGCTCTCTCCCTCATTTCATAAATACTGCAATATCATTTATAAGTTTCTAAGACAGAATTTTACTTGTGGTTACAATATTTTAATTCAGAAATTGAGAGCTAAAGTTTTTATTAGAGGAGTGCTTTCCATGAGCATTAACTGTTTTAGCTACCAATTACCTCTAAAACTCACCATCCTTCATTTGCTGTACCAATAACTCCAGCAGTAATACCTTCAGTATTCATCCAGGGAAATCGACTTTTTATCTCAGCCTCTGTTGACAGTAATTCTACCTTTGCACCGGCATCTCTGTGGGGCAAACAATACTTCACTTTAAACAAGTTCAGTATACATTTAATTTTGTTTAGCTAAATAAATCTACTCGCATTTCTTGTAGTTGTTCTTGTTTAAAGTTTAGCATACTGCCATATCCTGCTGAAGCCAGCAAAATGGCCACAACTGAAAATAAAATGAAGAGTAGAAGGCTTTATCATACACTCCACATCTTCATCCCTTTCCATCAGCTGTAAGTGGGAAGGAAAAAATTTAAGGAAAGAGGAATTAGTAGCCTTCGCTCTACTATTCTTTCTAGTCAGCTCTTACGACATATAGGGACTAAGGATATAGTTATGATACCTTAATCTCAGAGGTATATTATGGTACACTCCCTCAGCACCAGGTATGTATTAATTAAGACATTATCTGTACATTAATTTACTGTGACATTATTTTATACTCTCTGTACACGATTTCTCTTGCCAAAAATAAAGAAAAACATTACTGCGTGATATAAATGACTAAATAGATAGGTACTTACATCTGTATCTTAAAATTTTCCAACAACTGTCCACGACTAGCCTCAGAAGCCAACATGAGAAAACCTCTGGGATGAAACTGCACATCTGTGGGATCCAAACCAGGAACTTTGAGTAAATGATGAGATTTCTCCAAGAACTCCATTCCATAGCGGGACAAGTAGATATTTTCAGGTACGGTGAATTGCTGCCGAATGCAACCCATAGAAAGGGCAGATGATGCAGCTCTGTACTACAAATATAAACAGTATTTAAGACTTCAGCTTAAAGAAGTATTTTGTATAACTGAAGGATTGACTACAGTATAATATGTCAAATATGCTCACTGAAATCACTGTAATTACATGTATTTATTGAAAGTAGAATACTGAAATTAGAAGGAACACAACTGCACTTTTGCTAAGAGCATATGGTAATTTATTTTACAATACCAGGTTTTGAAATAGGGGACCATTACTACCAACAATAAACCTACTGTATCATCTGCTTCCACCAAAACTATGCTCAGTTTGTCTCCAACTTTTTCTTTAAGATGATAGGCAACTGAAGAACCTATTACACCACCACCAACAATTAGAATATCACACCTGGTAGGAAACTCCTTTTGCTTTTCCGAAGTTAATAAGTTTCTTGGCAGAATCTGGAAAAAATATGAAAAATGTGCCTTGTGAGTATTAGAGGTCTTTCTCGAGAAGTATTGAAATTTAGAGGCTCTACACTGTTTTTATGTCAAATGTAATGGTGCTTTACTTTGAAGATTTTCGAATGCTTCCAAGAGGAAGTTGGCCTGCAGTTTAACAGACACTTGAGAATCATTATTCAAGAAGGATTGGATGTGATCCAGTAAGGTAAAATGTATCTTTGCTCTCTTGACTCTCTTTCATAACTACTATATTTTATCTTACGTTCTAAACCAATGCAATGAGCCTCCTGTGGAATCATATTTCTTTTAAAAGCAACTAATTAACATTACATGTTCCGAGACTAACAGCATAATAACATGCTCTTATATTAAGATACCGTTATGAAATATATTCTGAAGGCACATTAGTCTTAAATGGACCTAACAGATGCAGAATCAGCTTTACCTGCAATAACAACAGAAAACAAACAATATGTACTGAAAATGCTGTATAAATAGGGCTTGTGTATATTGAATTAATGTCATGCTCTTCCTCCTAATAATAACTTCACCAATTAAGGTTGAAACTAAGAATCTCAGACTTAAAATCATATTTATGTGTAAGCATGAAGTGATGGCTAATTGCATGATTCAGACTTAAAGTGAGGATATTCTCCAGGGTGAACAATTCCAATTATTTAATTTTACTTTTCTTTAAACCAAAAAAAAATTATACTCTCATGTTAATGGATAGTATCTTTTTAAATAATAAAAAAATATGCAGTATTGGAACAGTTCAGTGTCAGATCTTGTAAATCAACATCCCTTAATTTGCCTTAAATAAAATTTCCTCAATAGATTCAATGATACAGGGGAAAGCTTTGGTGGTACTTCTTTTCGATTTCACCCTTTTAATCTCCGAGTAGTTTATGCTGTTTAAGTATATTGACGATTTTGTAAGATACTTATTCGTCTATTCAAACCGTCATCAGAGAGTATTTTTAAGGTATTAATTCTCTATTTCATCTCTTTGAATCTCTGGGTGAGTTCTTCCTTTTGTTGTCTCCCATTAGCAATGTGTTTGTACATGCATGTGCTGCTGACCTGTAGATAACAGGCCAATCATGGAGAAGTAAAGGCAAACTTAAGCATGTGCATTAAGCCAATAGGGTTAGTAAGAAGGAATCAACGCCTTGATTTTTCATTTAGTTCACATTTTCATTACTCGATATGCAAAATGGTTTCATGTATGATGTACTGTACTGTTTTCATTATTATCAGTGTATTTTAGAACTTTATAAGAATAAAAAAAAATACAAACACTCCCAGTAGTCCTTTCATCAGCAGAATTGTTCACAAATTGTATTTAAGTAAACAAAAAATACTGTACAGTACATATACAGTATATGCAGTACTGTACAGTACTTAGGCTAAAGATACTTTACTATATAAATCAAAGTACTGTATACAGTATTAATGAATTTTAATACAGCAATAATAATGCAATAATGCAGTACAGTATAGTAACTACATACATAAATACATGGGTTGATATTGGGGAGGATTTTGTTCGTATCTTTGAATGTCCGTAAGTAGGGAAGCTTCTGTATTGACTTTATTCTCACTGTGCTTTACCAATGAAAGTCACTCTTTCTTTCCATAAGGTTATTCTATTTGCTTCTATGATAAACAGGACCTAATTTGCGGTCTTACTGAGTGCCTATTGGGAAGCTTTGAGTTTGATAAATGGGATCTAATACTGGTCGAGAGTTTTAGTATTGCCTAAAATCTTATCAAGGGGATGCTTAAAAAACCCACTGATGTCATAATCACATACAATGGCAACAGGCATGAAATCACTTACGTCGTAACCCATGGCCACAAGGACAGATAAAACCATGGCCATGATAAGCAAAGTTTTGGGAGAGAAAATAAACTTGCTTTGAGTTGCTTCGCCAAAGTATAACAGCATTACCATCAGCGCAAAAAAAGTAGCATAAAACGAAACATCTAGCTTTATAAGTATTTTTCCAACAGCTATTTGTGAGTCAAGTGCTGAAGACTCGTTAGGGTCTTCAGCACTTAATTCGCAAGTGGATGCTGGAAAAACATACCGTTTTAGATTTGTCTTCTACTTTTGTTCACCTCATGGGTCAAGACTAATTTCCTCGTGAAGAGTGACTCCGTACATGACAAAAAAGTATTGACAATGCTAATTTAAAAAATGTTACAGATACCAAAATATTTTCAATTACTGTCGGAAGTTTTCGTATCTTCTAGCATTGCACTGAGAAAATAGGTAACTACGATTTATCTATAAGCTAAAGTATATATATATATATATATATATATATATATATATATATATATATATATATATATATATATATATATATATATATATATATATATATATATATATATATATAGTCTTCGTGGCAATATGGTAGCGTCTGCGACTCTGAGGCTGCAGGTCGAGGGTTCGCGCCCCGTCACGGACTGAGGTTAGTAAGGGCATACACTCAGGGTAGCGATTTCATCTGCCAAAACAAGTCCTTTGAAAGAAGGCAACCGTCCTAGCCCTTAGTAGAAAAAGGAGTTCGTTACGTAAAACCGAATCCATATATATATATATATATATATATATATATATATATATATATATATATATATATATATATATATATATATATATATATATATATATATATATATAGCAATTGTAAAGCATGACTGATAAATACATCTCATTATCATTCCTACTTTTATGGTGCCAAGGCCATGGCAACATGAAAGTTTCTAGAAAGTATCATATTGGTCAGTGCAGCGATTGCTACTTCCCATCTACCTCCAGACTCTGGAACTCTCTTCCTCCTTCTGTCTTTCCTAATTCTTATGACCTATCATCCTTCAAAAAGCGGATCTATCGTCATCTCAGGGCCTAGTCCTCCATATCTCTGGGTCCTCTATACTCTGACTGTTTTTCTGTCTGTCGTTTTCCTTTGAGTGATATTACCTCATCTTTGCCTTCTCCTTATCCTTTTTCTTTCCCTTCGTCTTGGTGTTTTCTCGTGCCAGGGCCTATATTGACTAGGGCAGTTTTTGCGTGTCTCGCTGTCACACATAAAAAATATTATATATATATATATATATATATATATATATATATATATATATATATATATATATATATATATATATATATATATATATATATATATATATATATATATATATATATTATATATATATATATATATATATATATATATATATATATATATATATATATATATATATATATATTTAAAAATACGAAAGTCTGACGTGGATTTTATTGTTCTGTTTAAAAGGAATTATGCTTTGGCATGTAATGAAAGATAAAAACTAAACAACAATGATGAATTATAAAATGAAATCTTTCACTATCACGTTTTGTAATGAATATATGAATTTTGAGAGGTTCAACTTAGCGATTGTTGTTGTTTATCAATCTGTCTCTTATGGCCTTAAGAGATGATCAAAAATAAATCTGAACTTAATAAGAGGACAGTGGGACCTCTTTTTTAAAAGTTACAATTCATTCGACATTTACAGCTACAGTCTAAGAAGAACGGCAACCCTGTGCAAGCTATTACAGAGTCCATGAACCAATCATATTAGTTTGTGGAAGAAGTTTTGCTTTTGCAAAGAACTTCACACTTTTATTCATAAGCCTCGTTAAAGGTAATATATATATATATATATATATATATATATATATATATATATATATATATATATATATATATATATATATATATATATATATATATTATTTTTTCTTTTCTTTTTTAATTTATAAATATTGATTTAGAATCATAGGTTCACACGTGAAAGTAGATTGCACATATCTAAAAGTTTTAAACGGCTTGGAAAGATTTAATAAAAAATGCATGCACGTGAACGCATAATATCTTTGAAGGGTTTCACGTTTAAACTGAAAATATGTCAAGTGATAATGAAACTATCCCTATCCTTGTGAGATATTTACTTAATAGAAATCCGTTAAAATTAATTTGAGGATAAGGAAGAGTTGAAAGTATATCTTGATGAATGTTACTGATTCTGTTCCCTGCACCTTTCTTACAGACTCATAACTTCTGAGAATATGGAACAGAATTACGGACGCTTCTTAACATCTACTATTACCAAAATACCAGGATCTATTCATACAGAAATCAGTAAGTAAATGAAAATTTATCTATTTAATTACCTGAAAGCTTCCAATATCGACTTAGGAGAAACATTTTCCTCCTAATCAGATGTAAAGTAACACCACAACTCACTATGCATGTATAGTTGATGGGTCCTTGGAGATGAAAGACGCTACTACTCTCCTGTTCTCTCGCTCAGTAATACTAAAAAAAAAAAAAAACATTCTTTCGCCGATGTTGTATAGACGGTTGCAGTCGGCTCCCTAGTATAATACCGGTATAATTTAGTTGAGGTAACATTTATCCTATGCTAAGAAAATAATTTAACCAGCAACTTCCCTCTGGAAACAGTGCAATTTGTGCTTGATTAAGTTAGGAAATTCACAAGTTTAAAAGAGTAATTGAAATTGAAGGCTATATTTGCTTTGAACGACGAAATGCTAATGATTTTCTATGTAATATAATATATTTCCAGAGTAATTATTTGTAAAAAAAAAAAAATTTTTTTTTTTTTTTTTTTTTTTTTAGATATCCCAACTCCCAGATATCAAATGACTCTCTATCAAAAATCATTCGTTTTACATAAAAAATCATCAGAAAAACTACTTTTCTGGTTGAAAATCTGTAATTTCTTTTCCTAACTGCAGACCTCCATTACCTTGCCTAAGTAATATAACCATACCTAGAATGTCCTCATATTTGGAGGTATATATGTCTCCCTTTTACACATACCTTGAAATGCTATCAATAAATATGTATTTATTTTTTCCTCAGAAAATTTGGTTGTAAATGACACACCATTGATCCACAACTTGTCCTTTGGCATTCCAAACCCCGAGACTTTTCCATTGCATAAGGCCACAGTGACCTTAAAAGATGGCTCAAAATTTGACATTAGCCCGAAGGAAATGACAGAAACACTTCAGTACAATAAAATAAATGGGTATGTATCGTAAAGGTGTTTAAAGATATAGTAACAGTGAGAAGCTCTCCAGAATGCTTTGAGAAAGTGATCCTCTTCTTCTTTTTCCAGTTTGGACAAGACCCGAAATAAGTGTTCTCTCTCTCTCTCTCTCTCTCTCTCTCTCTCTCTCTCTCTCTCTCTCTCTCTCTCTCTCTCTCTCTCTCTCTCTCTCTCTCTCTCTCTCTCTCTCTCTCTCTCTCTCTCTCTCACTATTGTCTTCAGTGCCCCACAGTGAGAGATGTTTTACCACGAGGTCAGAACTTAATACAGATCTGCTCATTTTTACTTAATGATGACAACCTTGATGTTATTCTTGCTCGTTTTCCTCACTTTGGTGGCCATTAATTATATTGAATTATACATATATTTTCTGTATGTTGCTGTATAATTCTGTTTGTGCATTCTGCGTTTCTCTGAGCTTTACTTTTGCATATAATGTACTCTGTGCTGCCATTCTGTGAGTTGTGTGTTAGTATGCAGCAATGTTTTATCAATATGTACACCTCCCTGTAAACCATGTTCAATTCTTGGTTTTATATCCATTTGAAGCATTATTTGTATGAACTCATGTAATGTCTGACGCCTTGGCGCAATAAATTAATAAAATAAAATAAAAATAATCTCTCTCTCTCTCTCTCTCTCTCTCTCTCTCTCTCTCTCTCTCTCTCTCTCTCTCTCTCTCTCTCTCTCTCTCTCTCTCTCTCTCTCTCTCTCTCTCTCTCTCTCTCTCTCTCTCAGTAAATACAAGGTAATTAGCATTCTAATTTGTGTAGGCTGTTTTATCTTTATCAACTCTCTCTCTCTCTCTCTCTCTCTCTCTCTCTCTCTCTCTCTCTCTCTCTCTCTCTCTCTCTCTCAGTAAATACAAGATAATTATCATTCTAATAATGCGTAGGCTGTATTATCTTTATCAACTCAAAGACTCATCTCTCTCTCTCTCTCTCTCTCTCTCTCTCTCTCTCTCTCTCTCTCTCTCTCTCTCTCTCTCTCTCTCTCTCTCTCTCTCTCTCTCTCTCTCTCTCTGTCTGTCTGTACTTTTAAATATAATCTTAAGAAGTTACTCTTAAAGGAAGATTTTACTTGTAAATTTTAATGGTACACTCATCTTTATGATTTGTTTGTTTTAGTATGTCTATATCGTACACCACAGATGTCTATCTGGAATATATATGTATCTTATTTGAATACCCAATGTACATTGGAAATAAAGGATTATTATTATTATTATTATTATTATTATCTCTCTCTCTCTCTCTCTCTCTCTCTCTTCTCTCTCTCTCTCTCTCCTCTCTCTCTCTCTCTCTCTCTCTCTCTCTCTCAGTAAATGCCACAAGATAATTATTACCCAACCCAAAATATAAATTATTTCATGATTGTTAGCCCGTTAGAATTCATCTGCAACTCTGTAGCTATAAAGATCACAAAATATATGTGTGTGTGTGACATTGCGTATACGTTTGATGGTTTTTGTCTAAGGAAGTAATTTATAACTCATCTTCATGTTCCATTCTCCAGATATCCTCCTTTAGTTAAGCATCTCAAACACCTGATTCAACATTTACACAATCCTCCGAAGTGGTCCGACCGTGAGGTAATGGTGACGAATGGCTCTCTGGAAGGCTTAGGGAGAGTATTTGAGATTATTTTGGACAACGGAGACTTTGTTATTATTCCAGAACACTGTTATCAAGGAGTGTTTGTGACCGTGAGTATATCTAGAACAGATAAACTAAGAATTTAGATTCTTAGTGAAATTTAGCACAGGAGTTGGAGCCCATCTTAAGTAAAATTAAGAAACTGTGTTGTTAGTTTGCTATATATCAGCTACATTTAATAATCTTGTCTAGAAATGGTAACCTCTAGAATATGATAGATTATACTCAATTATATCTGAAATACGAATTTAATCTTTTGGAGAATGCTTTATACATATATATGAATCATTGCGAAGTATTAAGATCATATCCACAAACAAATATACTAAATAGATCAGTTGCATCTATGATCATTGTGGGTTCTTTCTAACTGTCTCAGTTCTCCAAGAGGAAGAAGAACATTCTTTAATAATTTATGTTCTCCTCTAGAATTTTCCTTTATATTTGTTCCAGAATGACATTCCATATTTCAAATTAAGAAGAGAAGATTTGCGGGTATATTAAAGTTTCATCAACGCTATCACTAAAAATGAAGCATGTGTTTTTTTTTTTTTTTTTCAGTTACCCAAGTTTCTCTTTTTTAAGGGCTTTAGTATAATGTTCCCCCTATGGGAGGTGGACAAGGATACTTCCTCCATGTTCCCTTGCGTGTCATTAAAGTCGAGTAAATGGGGCATAGCGAGGGGACTGGGAATCCCCTCCTCTGTATTTTCATCCTCCAAAGAGTCAAGGTATTTTGGTTTGACTCAGGCACTTACCTTATAAGGGGGAATATGGCTATTGTTTGTATATTAATAAAATGTACAGTTCCAGTCTCACTGAGATCAACGGGAAAAATTGATCTGCCATAATTTTTATGTCGGGATTTACTGAAGATCATCATGTTGCAGACCAAACATATCCAACCCAATTACATCACCGTGAAGAGCGACCATGATGGTCTGATTGTGGAATGTCTTCAAGATGCTATTCTAAACTGCAGATCAAAAGGTGGATCTCCCAAGGTACTGGAACTGTTGTGGATATTGACTTAATTATTTGTATTATCCAGTTATTAACTTTGTTTTAAAGTCTTGGTTACAAATTACAATAACCTTGATAATGTTAATCCTTCTCTATCTCACTCAGGACCCAAACATTTAAGTTCTATTTCCAATTTGCAGAAATCTTGATGTTAGGTGAATATTTGAATGCTGAAAGGCTCCAAAGACAGTGGATGTGGAAATCTCTATGGCCTGATTTCTTAAACCGTGTGAACCTAGGATACCATATTGTTAGTTAGCTAGACACACACATATGGTTTTCATAAACGCATCTGACGCGGTTCTGTATATGGCTAGGATCCCAAATGGGATTCTAGCCATACACAGAATGGATTATGAAATCCATTTGTGTGTGTCTAGCTAACTAATAATATGGTATCCTAGGTTTACACTGTTTAAGAAATCGGGCCTAGGATCCCAAATGGGATTCTAGCCATACACAGAACAGCGTCAGATGCGTTTATGCAATCCATTTGTGTGTGTCTAGCTAACTAACAATATGGTATCCTAGGTTTACTCTCTTTAATAAATCGGGCCTATAGTCAACGCTACTTGCAGTGAATGGATATGGACATAATTTGAATAACTGCTTCCACATTGTAAATTATTCATGTCACTAAATATCAATTGCTTTGTCATGACTTTATAGATGAGATATAGCTACGCAAACAAGATATATCGAACAAATAATAACAGATAATCATTAAGTAGAATAATAGTTATACAGCCAATAGCCATAGCACGTTGGATTCCCTACTTTTCGTCCAATACAAAAAGTTACAGTAATAGTTAGGTCTGGTCAGTACTTGGATGGGTGTGCTCAGGGGAACACCAGATGCTGTTTGCTTATAAGGGGACAGCCATGGAGTAGTGGTAGCGTGTACGAGTCGGGAGGTGACAGATCCATGCTTGAACCCATGGCTAGGCGTTAGGAAGGGCATCCAGCCTTAAGTCCCCGGTTTCAATCTGTCCGTGTCCACGCCAAAAGGTACTAATTGCTACATAAAAAAAAATAATAATAATAGAGTACACAGTCCACTCACCAAATACTTTGGCTGTTAATAACTGATATATTTGTACCCACAGGCTCTGTACATCAACCCTTGTGGCTGTAACCCGACTGGGACAGTTTTGTCTGAGTCGAGAAAGGGATTGATTTATGAGCTGGCTTGCAAGTATGATTTCCTAATCCTTGAAGATGATCCTTACTCTTACTTGGACTACTCAGAGGTAAGAATGGAATTTTATTATTAACACTATTATTATTATTATTATTTATTATTATTTATTATTATTATTATTATTATTATTATTATTATTATTATTATTATTATTATTATTATTATTATTATTATTATTATTATTATCATTGTCATTGTCATTGTCATTGTCATTGTCGTTGTCGTTGTCGTTGTTGTTGTTGTTGTTGTTGTTGTTGTTGTTGTTGTTGTGTTTTCTGCTAATGCAACTATTTGTTTTTAACAAAATTATATTCTCGAGTATTTTGACATTAGTCATGTTAAGTCATGTATGACATTCTCTCTCTCTCTCTCTCTCTCTCTCTCTCTCTCTCTCTCTCTCTCTCTCTCTCTCTCTCTCTCTCTCTCTCCTCTCTCTCTCTCTGTATTTATCTATCTATCTATCTATTTATCTATCGCTTACAGGAACCCACAGTGAGTTTTCTGCAGCTTGACACAGAGGGCAGAGTCATTCGCCTGGAATCCTTTTCTAAAACAGTTAGTGCTGGACTGCGATTAGGATTTATCATTGCCCCTAAACCACTGGTTTATGTTATGGGAAACATCACCTCTACAACAACTATTCACACCTCAATGCTACCTCAGGTAAAAAGAGCGACTGCCTTGAAACTAACATATGGCATTGAAATAGATTAGTATTTTATATTTAGTGTGGTATTGGTTGAATGTTGAAGGTGCAAAGGTACTCAACTAATCAGAGGCTGTATTTGGAGTAAGCAAGAATAGATGGGCTATGCTTGGAGAAGTAATTGAATATTATGAAATATATAGTAAGAGGTTATTTAAGGAAAAAAATAAAGTATATTTGAACAAGACCTTATGACAATCAAGTCTGTGTCTTATAGTTTGTCAAGTCTTTAAAGAATGGCTATTTACTTGGTCATTGAACCTCGGTTTTCATGTCTGAATGACTGAGGATTGTGTAATGGTGTGCAATTTTTATGTTATTAAATATGATTTACGTCATTGCAGATGATGATTAGCCGTTTATTTGACACCTGGGGTATAGATGGCTTCTTAAAGAAGACGAAAATAACGAGGGATTTCTACAGAAACCAGAGAGACGTGATGTTAAAGGCAGCAGACAAGCACCTGAAAGGTCTGAGTCTTGAATCAATATACGTGATAATCTCCCTTTTATAACAAGTGATTTTAAATGGAAGCTAGAGTGTTCTTGGTGAAGCCTTGAGGATCCAGCAGTATGGCATTACCATAGTTATATTAATCTGAATATATTTTTTTTCCTTTTAGGTCTGTGTGAATGGACAGTCCCATCTGGAGGCTTTTTCCTTTGGTTGAAAGTAAGATATGAATTGCTAATGTATATTCATCAATTTTTAGATTATTATTCAAGTATTGCATATATTAAAGCAGAACTTATACAATTTACACTTAGGTTCTACTTGTTCCCTAAGGTTATTCATACATAATAGAAAATGAGAAATTTATTCATAAATCATCTAGTCTGTGCATTCATACTCAAGTCATTCATACATCGCACTACGCAGGAGAAAACTAGAATCATATTTCATCTTTGCGACACATTTTTTTTAACATCAGTTTGTCCTTATACAGTACAATAAATATGTTGAGTACTATGCATCATTCAATTATTCTTTGCATTCGTTTTAATACGGGAAAGAGACAATGCATAATCTAGCTATTCCGTATATATTTTTCCAGCTTATTTATTTATGTATATGGTGGATGTGGATGAATGATACTCGAGACTTGACAGATGCAACTTCATTAAAAGACAGGTGGGATGTGACAGACTAACAAGACATTGCAGAAGGCGTGATGAAGGACATTTAGGAAAACGTATCACACATACATTACATAGAAACCATACATGTCCCTCTCCAAGCTTATGCATATATAATTATACTAATCTCAAGAAATATAAAAATATAGTAATGTTAATAACATCAATACAGTAGATAATACACGTATCATAGTATAACACTGGCATAAAAATGATAATATTCATGATAATACATTGGTGACTGCCATAGTGGGGCAGGTCTTGTCGTAGTGGTGAGTCCGTCCTTTACGAAATGGAAGATGGTGTCCTGTGCCTGGCGGAACTTCATCTGGTACTGGTCGTCCCAGTACACCTACTTGCTCATCAGTATTTTTCAGGAGTTCCCCAAATGGTTCCATGATCGATACTGTGGCCAGGAAGAGGGCCATCTGGTTCACGAAGCCATGCCACAGCCAAATGTCCATGATGAATGGGTGGACTGGCATGAGGAACTCTCTTTAGGCAGAAAGACACTCACTGATGGCTCATAGGATTCCCATTCCAGTTGGAAGCCCATAATCTACACCTCTCGTTTGCAGAACCTGAATTTTTTCTGGTTTGAGAATGATTCAGTTCTTTGCACAGGTGACCAGGAAGTAGTAGGTGTGTCAGAGAGCCTGTTCTACACTGTTGTCGTATAGTAGATGTCATCCATGCACTGGTATTTGCAAGGGAAGTCTTGTTTGGACTCGTCAAACCACGGGGTATAGACATCTGAAGGAAAGCATTGGCCTAAGGGGGTGCGGCAGTACTGATATCTCCACTCCCAAGGGGTGATGAAAGTCGTCAGTTTCCTGCTCCTCTGGTCTATCTCCACTTAGTGGAAGCCTCAGAAGGCAACTGCCACTGCCTTGAAGGAGCGACTAGGGACACCAGATACTATGTCAAAGGTTGCAGGGATGTGATGAGTTTCCCTCTAACATGAGGAGTTAAGGAGTTGATAATCCATGGTACGTCTTGGGTGGTTGTCAGTTTAGCCGCTATCACCATCCTGGTGCATCACTCAGTGGGGTCCCCATGTAAAACAGGCTGGATGATGCCCCATCGTACATCTTCATTGAGTAGCACCTTTACATCTGCCTCCCCGTGTTTGGGGTCGTTGACAGGGGTCTGGCAAGCATGGGGGTAGGATCCAGGGGCCAAATCATGTGGTGTAGAGGGGCTGGACATAGCAGGGAGTAGTGACCTCTTAGTGTTGAAGGTGGAAGGCGAGATATATCAGAGTAGCAACTCTGATATATGTCCTTCCCTCCAGAGTAGGGAAGGGCATGGTCACAGGGCATTGTGGGCTGGTATCTTTCTCCATTGTGAGAACGGTCGTGGTAAATATAAGCTGTGGGAAGGAGATGGGGACCAATTCCATGGTCTTACAAGCTGTCAGAGAAAAGTATAAGCATGGGGCAGACTTCCTGAGATTAATCTCCTGAACTGACGACACACCATCTAAAGTAATGCAGCACTCTGTAGAGTACATGCATGATGCGTTAAATCTGTTAAAGCTTGGCAATGCATCAGCTGGGTAGGGGGAAGTGGCAATGAACAAAGTAGTGACAATCATGCCATGCACGCCAATGCACCCTTGTCGGCTACAGCCATGGTATGGCGGGCCACCCCATCATAGGGCAAGGAAGCGGACACTGCAAGGTGGGGCCTGAGGGGACGATGC
This sequence comes from Halocaridina rubra, assembly GCA_037179515.1. Classification (NCBI taxonomy): domain Eukaryota; kingdom Metazoa; phylum Arthropoda; class Malacostraca; order Decapoda; family Atyidae; genus Halocaridina; species Halocaridina rubra. The sequence goes on along the minus strand of JAXCGZ010014171.1, from coordinate 1,702 downwards.
AGATGCTACCACCACAGCATTAGATAATTCTACAGAGGAAGCCTTCTTCCTATTCTTGCAGCACTTTCTGAAGTGCCCCATCTATTAGCACTGCGGCAGGTAATGCCACTTCCGGCGCAGGAGCTCTTATCCAGGTGCGGGCTCCAACAGTTTCTGCAGGACTCTGTGGGGAGTGGTTATGGATTCGTGTGCTTGGCAGCAACAACTTCATCCTTGTTCACGTCTTTCGTTTCTATTGCAGACTGGGTAGGTTAATTTTGGAGGGAAAAAGACCCACTAACAACCGTGTGTCTCACTGTAGCCTCAAAGTCTGAGCATTAAAATCTAATTTATCTACACTATCTTTTAAAAAATAATTCGGGTGAATTTCTCTTTATAACACTGGATTACTTAAACCTATTATTAATTTTCGTAAAACCATATAATCACTCAGGTTGTGATACAATTAAGGCACTTAATGGCACAGTCTAGTTCCAACTGTGAACATATTTGGAAGAATAGGCCTATTGGCTAGTCTGGAGCCTGAAAATCACTGAAAAACTTACTCCTTAATACTGTTTGATTAGTAACATGGAACACTAAAGTCTCAATATTGTCCAAGGCTTCCATGGGAGTAAAGCCCATCCATATTTCCCTGGTATACCTGGAATCCAAGGCTTGCTGAAGGGCCGGTATACAGTTAAGTCGGATATTTATGATGATTTCCAGGTGGGGCCACCTGTATATGAATATGTAGCCTGTCATAGAGAGCCTCTAAGACATCTTGACTTCACACTTCTCTGGAGCAGAGGGCGCCGCAACACAAGGTGCACCTGAAGAAGGGGCGATGTTTGCAAGTAATGGGGTCACTGTAAGCCACAGTTGGCTCAGTTGCAGCCTCCGGCTCTGACAAAGAGCTGGTGAGGCAACTGTGACATGGAGCATGGAGATCGTCGCCCATTGAAGTCGTAGCAGTACCCATGGCTTAAAATCCTACTCTCTGCACCATTGTGGATATGGATGAGTGATACTAGAGACTGAAGGGAGATAACTTTATTACTCGACAGTTAAGACGTGACTGACTAAAAGGACAGTGTAGAAAGTGTGATGAAAGTCATTAGGGAAAGCATATCATAAATGTACTACATAGGAACCCTTAACTATAGTAATAAAAAATTAGAAGATTTGCATTTTACATTTCACCAATTTCAGGTTCCTCAGATAGAAGACACCGAAACATTTTTTCTGGAATATGGTTTAGAGAGAGGGGTTGCATGTTCACCAGGCACGTGTTTCAGCTCAGATCCTAGTATTCCTTCCCAGTACATAAGAGTCTCTTATTCTACCACAAATGAAGAGGACATGGACAAGGTAAGAGTAATACGATATAGTTTTATTGACTACTACTTACTACTACTACTACTACTACTACTACTACTACTACTACTACTACTACTACTACTACTACTACTACTACTACTACTACTACTACTACTACTACTACTACTACTACTACTACTACTACTAGTAGTAGTAGTAGTAAGTAGTAGTAGTAGTAGTAGTAGTAGTAGTAGTAGTAGTAGTAGTAGTAGTAGTAGTAGTAGTAGTAGTAGTAGTAGTAGTAGTAGTAGTAGTAGTAGTAGTAAACTATATTTTAAGCAAGGTATAACACTTGTAAGGAATAAAAACACCCACTAACCAACACGAAAATCCTGCCCTAATA
>JAXCGZ010014170.1:0-32791 GCA_037179515.1 Halocaridina rubra | reverse complement strand
CATAACCCAAGTTTAATGTCACTATTAGTACCCCAATATAGGGGTAGACATAGAGAGAGTGGCTGGGAACTCTAAAATATATTCATTACATTGTGCATGAGCTAAAACTAGTTTGCCATTTTAAATGTTGCTATTAATCCCCATTTAAGAGGCTGGACAGGTTGAAGTTGTAGAATAAAGGCTGGATGCCCTTCTTAATGCACTGCTGTGGTCTCGAGCGTGGGTCAGTCACCTCCAGACTTGAGTATTCATACCACTACTCTACAGCGATCCCTTCTCATATAGACGAATTGATATATCAAAAATATTAAATATTTTGTCAATATCAAGTCCTATTTTCTCTTAAAGTTTATAAAAAATTTTCTGGTAGGGAAAATATGTCTTTATAATTACAAAACTATCATTTATCTAAATGTGAAATTTTATTTATCTTCAAATTTGCAAATGTAATCCTTCTTTATCTAACTGTAAAACATTTACCTCGTTTAAATAAGTTCTCCTCAATATTGCCAGCTGCTACTTTAACAAATTTTGTATATATACCAACCAAGACATTATAAATATATGCAATAAGAAGCAGCATCACAAGTATACTGTTTTTATCTACTCATTTTCAGAGATAACACTAAAGATGAGTAGATATATAATACTCGTAGGCTCAAAAGTACTCAAAAACAAGACAAAATAGATGAGTAGATAAATATACTCATAAGCTTAAAAGTACTCAAAAAAAAGACAAAACAGATGAGTAGGTAAATATGCTCATAAGCTCAAAAGTACTCAAAAAGAAAGGAAAACATAAAACAAAATGGTACCTTAGAACTTACGAGTATATTTATCCACTCATCTTCAGTGGTTACCTCTGAAGATGAGTAGATAAATACCCTCGCAAGTGCTAAAGGTACAACACTGTTTCCCGTTTTCCCTCCACAGTTATAGTAATCATCTGTAATAAGAATGATCCGGTTTTAAGTCATGGACTCCCGTTTCTATTGAGGGCTAAGATGCTGCCTTCATTGAAAGGACTTACGTTTAGCAAGAGTGACCGTCACCCTGAGTGAATGCCCTTTCTAACCTCAGACTATGGCAGGTCTCGAACCAGTGACCCAATGAATCAAAGTCGCATGTACTACCAACCCGGCCATGGCAGCCATACATATTCACAGGTAATAAGAATATCAAATTACCAAAAGTTTCTGAACGAGGTCCTTGCATTCCTCACAGAAGCCCTCCGGAAATTCGTATTCTAATTTGAGTATCTTTTGGAATATAAAATATTCACTCCTGGAAAGAGATTAGAAGCAGATGATATTAGAGATAAACTAAAGTAACCACTGATACATATACAGACACTCCCCAACTTACGAACGAGTTAGGCTCCAGATGTCCAAGTATAAGTAGAGATGTTCGTAAGTTGTGTTTGGGTAAAAAAAAAAAACAGTACTGTACATTCATATGTAGTAATGTACATTACTTAGGCTAAAGACACTTAACTGCCACCTAAAACATTAAGTATACAGCACTACCAAATTTTAATACAGTACTAATAATGCAATTATACAGTACAGTATACTACATTAATACATGGGTAGGCTTTTGTTTGTATCTGCGAATGTTCGTAACTTGGTTGTTCAGAATTAGGGGAATTTCTTCATATACATATGCAATGCTGCAATCCCCCTTTTAAGGGAGGTGGCCGAGTCAAAGCACATATTTTCAACCAAAAGCCAAAGATTCAGCAATCACACTTCTTACCTCCCTGGTGATAAAGGGCTGCCACAATTTTCCCCCCAATCCTGCTTGGGTCACTCATAGGGCTTGGATTTCCCTACAAACCAAATATGTGCTTTGCAACTGTTTTTATTTTCAAATATGAAGGTAAATCAATAATATATTCCATCAGGTCAGTGTTATATCTCGTTTTGTGATACTTTAATCCCCATTTGAATAAGAGTGGATAGACAGGTGGTAGCTGGGGAATTAAGGCTGGAAGCCCTTCAAACATGGCTTAGTTGCTTTCCAAGTTGAGTGCTCAAACCACTTCGCTAACCCAGTCCTCAAGGCTTTCACATGTAACATTAGCTTATGAAGTATAGTACTGATATTACATGCAGTACATTGTACATCTATAATATAAATGCATTAAGGAGTGTATTTATATAAGGAAATAGTACATCATTTTCATAAGGAAATACAATCTTAAAGAGGGATATCTAAGAGTACAATTACATGACAATAAAAAACTAAATAAATATTATAAAACGATAAAGGAAGTCATACATATAAGAAATTTCATCACTTTCATAATTATTCCATAAATAAGGAATATGGGTAAGAGAATAAAATTATATGGCCGTAAAAATTTCAGTAAATTTTTATATTCCTCTGTCTTACCTAGACCTGAAAGGTGGAAGACCCGAAACCATTTGGTATAAGATACATCCAACGGCCCACAAGTCCGAGGCTGGACCAACTGGCTTATTTTCTAATAATTCGGGCGAAACATACTGCGCCGTACCGACGAAACTATTTTTGCGCCTCTTGCCATCTGTAGGGAAGGGGGAAAAAGCATATATCAAGATAAATTTCTTCAATATTTGTTTCCTGTTTTGTTCAAGCTGGGAACATAAGGCTGGTTGACCTTCCTAACGTCCAATAGTGGGATTGATTGCAAGTTTGTTGCTTCCACAGTCCACTGCACTAACCAGTGAGCTACTGCAGTCCCCTATCATGGGAATGGATTTCCTAAAGTGCACTACCACATGACCATCATGGGGGAGAACAAAGATATGTTGAATATGGAGAATTAAGGCTGGCTGCACTTCTTAATAACCCGAGGATGTGTCAAACACGGGTCTGTCGCTTCCAGAGTCAAATTTCTAGGCACATAACTACCATGGTCCCAAGAATGATATTCGTCAACATACTTCACAGGTTTATAAATTATTCCCTTCACCAAAAGCTAATTAGTATAGCTGATAACATATGGACAAACAAATTGTGTGATAGTCAGAAAACTTATATCGTTCACTTTGTCTACAGAGTGAACTGGAGAATAAGACTTCACACAAGTGATTTAAGAACTTCCCACACGTCACCTCATACAATCACACATCGTGAAAGACTGCATTGCACACCATCACATATGCCAAGAACACAATATACACTCCCTGAGAATTCTGCAAGAAAGCATGGGATAAGCTATGGCCTTCCTAAGGGATGCAAGGCTGTTCAGCCTAGGGAACAACAATCAACAATAACAACAACATCCTAAATGAAGTATATGAAAACAAAACAACTGAGAATAAAAGCACGTACAAAAGACAATAAACATACGAGACCTTACCTTCACCTTCCTTTTCTTCATTGGATAAGATCTTGGAAGAGCCAAAATCTGTAATCTTGATGTGCATACATTCATCTAATAATATATTTTCTGGTTTGAGGTCCCTGCAATCAAAATTATAAATAAAAAACTTGAAAACAAAATTCAATTACAAAGTAGTAAAAAGGAATGATAAGTTATTTCCATATATAAAAATTTTTGTTACACTCAAGAATAATTGATATAAAGGATAAGTTTAATTAACATATGCCATACTTAACTAAACTGAACATAGCAACCTAATTCTAGAACAAATTATACACACCTTTAGTTTCTGCAAACTTGCAAACCCATTTAGCAAGCATTTATATAATTGTGATTAAATTATCTGTCTATATACAAACGCCACAACTGCCCTTACATTAGGGGTGGCTGAGGCAAAGCAAAACCCTGACTCATTATTGGAGGAATATACAAAGGACGAGGAGTCCCAGTCCCATTGCTATGATCCATTTAGTTGACTTTTACGACACGCAGGGGAAATCGGAGGAGGCATTATTGCCTCTGATCAGAAGGGGTGATTAAATTATACCAATACACATGATTACAACTCCTATGAAATTATTACAGTACTCATTTATATAATCTTTAGATCATATATCTAATACGAACTGTAAATATATATTTACTTTTAGTTTTGATACCCTTATTTCCACAAAAACATTCCCAACAATAGAAGAGATAAAATAAAATAAAATAACAGATGTTATGCCTTCACATATATGTTAACTAGTTAAGATTAATGTAATCTCAAGTATTATTGTTTAATAGTAAGAAATATCCTATCATAACACAATATAGTTGTTGTACTGTACCTATGAATTATATTGAGGGAATGTAGATGTTCTAAGGCTCTGACAATTTCTGCAGTGTAAAATCTTGCAACCTCTCTGTCAAAATTCCCAACTCTCTGAATTAATTTTAAGAGCTCTCCATTCTTACAATATGTCATAACGAAACCTGAAAGCCATGTTAAGGAACCATACTAAAAACTTTTAGTCTATTCAGTGATAACAGAAAAATAAGTAATTTCAAACTTCTTACTATACATATCGTCTTTGGCATAGTTTCACCCTCTGGAGCTGCAGCTCAGATGAGGAGCAGGAAGAGAGGACCAACCAGCCACAGCCAATCCGTCCCTAATGAAGCACAAGAACCTGGGTGGGGCTTTGGTCACCTGGGTGATTACCTCATCTCTAAACACAATACACAAAATAACACATATTTTTTTAAACTGAGAATTAACTTTCTAGCGGTCACTTCTTGAAGACCCAATCTAGCCGGAGACATTGAGAGCAACCTGGGTAACACTTTATGGAAGACTGCATTATGCCAATCTCATAAACCACCCACACAACATACACTCTCTGAGAGTGGGAAAGCCAAAGCTTGGCAGTAGTCTTCCTTAGAGACTAAGGGCTGCTTGGCCAGGGAGTTTAGGGAACAACAACAACATCAACAAATATAAGTTTCAAAAAGGATACAGAGTTTTGTTTCCTCTTGGAATGCATAAGACAGCTTCACGAAAAATGGTGCGCTAGGATGTTGATTGCTGTTCAATATGTTCATTACATCTTTCTCTCGAGTAATTTGCTGAACCTTTTTTTCTCTTAAGATCAGTGCCTTTTCACACACTTTAACTGAAGAGAGCACAAAAGATGGTTAATTTTCAACATAAAGATGAATTATCACTATAATAAAAAAGCATTTTATAAAATCTTTAAGAAATAATGAAGTATTTTTTCTCTTAAGATCAGTGTTTTTACTCATACATTAACTGAAGACAGCTCAAAGGAAGGTAATTGTAAAAATAAGAATAATTATCACTACAATCAAGAAGTACTGTATTTGATAAAGTATCTGAAGAATAATGAAGTCACTCTTTCCAGTAACTTACTCACTGTGAATTAAATGACTATTTTACAGTTTAAAGTTTAACTTGACTTAATAATCAATTTCTACTTACCTGCATATTCTTGTTTAGTGTGAATGTCTTGTGCAAGGTACACCTAAAAAAGGAAAAAAAATGTCATACTAAACAGCTATGTGACCTGCAATGAACTGTTTATTACTCCCTATTTTGGGGGCTGACACAGATGGGCAGGTGCTGAGGAATTGAGGCTGGATGCCCTTTCTAAAGCTCCACGGTGGGCTGGGAGTTCATGGACATTAAGATATATATTCAGAGCCACACCAGTATTGCTACCTGGATATAAAATCATTGGCAGGGAGGCTGAACAATCCTTTAGAAAAGTTTAGTTTTTCCGCTGTATTTCAGCCTCAAGTCTTTCACAAATTCTATTAAAATATTATTACTGTAATACCGCTCAAGGGTGATATTTCAAGCGAAATTTTCCATTCGATGAATTCCCCAGATGGGTCATTCTAGCTACACAGCTGAACTTCACAGCTAAAACAGATATTCTGCAATACTCAAACAACAGAGGGGGAAAAATAAATGACAATATGAAACAAAAATAAATAAAATACTTTGCATGTCATAATATCATTTAAAGTAACAAAAAAATTATAATCAAACAAACATATAAATAAATTACACTTACGCTAGAGAAACTTCCTTCGCCGATGAGTTTTCCGAACACAAAGTCGATATCCGAACGTTTCTCCCCTGTGCCTTTAGTTATCTGCCGATGTACAATTTAAAATAAATAAAACATGCTGCAATATATAATATTTACATAAAAAAACGTTTAAATATATACATAATCTCATTACTGAATAATCTCTGTGTTGAAAGTGGAAAGGCCAAGACAAAACTAGGAAATCCCTAGGGGCCATGACATAACTAGGAAAATCTAAGGAGCCATAATATAACTAGGAAAAGCCAAGGGGCCAGTACAAAACTAAGAAACCTAAGGGGCCAGGACAAAACTAGAAACCTAAGGAGCCAGGACTAAACTAAAAATGCCCAAGGGGCCAGGACAAAACTACAAAAATCAAGGGGCAAGGACAAAACTAGGAAAGGGGGACAGGACATTAGTAGGAAAACCTATGGAGCCAAGACAATACTAGGAAAATATAAGGGGTCAGGACAACACTAGGAATATCTAAGGGGTCAGGACTAAACTAGGAAAACCTTAGGGGCCAGGACTAAACTAGGAAAAGGTAAGGGACCAGGACAAAACTAGGAAGGCATAAGATGCCAGGGCTAAACCAGGAAAACCTAAGGGGCAATGACAAAAGGGAAAACAAAAGGGCCAAAACAAAACTAGAAAAACCTAAGGGACCAGGACATAAATAGGAAAAGCTAAGGGACCAGGACAAAACTAGGAAAACCTCTGGCAGGGTCTGTGAAAAGTCCCTCTAACCTGATTTTCAATTTTATCATCAGGTATCGCCTCAGTAGTTAGGAATTTTATTATTATTTCCCCCTGAGGGAGGGGGACTAAAATACTTACTCCATCTTCCCCTACATGTCTTAAGAGTTGACTACATGGGGCGAAGCAAGGGAACTAGGAATCCCCCACCTCTGCATTTTGTCATCCCAATGAGTCTGAGTATATTTCCTAGACTCTGCCGCTCTCCTTATAAGGAGAAAATTGGTTCATTGTATATAAACAGATTATGATTATTACTCTTATTATTATTGACAAAACAACTCACCTTTGGTGATTTTGGTATACTGGATCTATCTCCATCAGCAGATGATCTAAAAGAAGAGAATAAAAAACAGATTTTAATCAAATGATGGTTGTGTGATATATGTACTAAATAAAAAATAAATGGAGTCAGTAAAGATGAAACTTACAAGGAGTTTTCTGCCACTATTATTATACTGCATAAGGATGCTTCCTGAATGGGGGTGGAAGAATACCTCCTCTGTGTTCCCCTGCATGTCGTAATAGTTAACTAATTGGGTCAGAGCGAGGGGATATAGTATAGCCCCTTTGTATTTTCCTCCCATAAGGAGTTAAGTTTTTGCTCTGACTCAGCCAATCCTATTATGGGGGGGGGAATATGGCTTTTGTATATAAAATAAGGGTGCCATCCATATTTGGTATGATGCCTGGCACTATACCAAAGTATCTGCTTTAAGTATCACTAATAGTCCCCATTTGGAGGAGGACACAGATAGACTGAAGTTGAGGAATTAAGGCTGGATATCCTTCCTGTCATCCTGCCGTACTCAAATGCATGCCCGTCACCTCCTGGGTAAAGCACTCTACTAATTATACTATAGTGGCACTCGAACTCCGGAATGGCAGTGAAAAAATAAATTACCTGCTTGGGTTGCCATTAACTTGTTTATCTGGGCTCAGTCTACTTTGTGCATCCATTATCTGTAATGGTAAAAAAAGAGAGCATTATTTCCTCTAGCTTCAGGTGATGGAAAGTTTCATTACTGAGACTGCGTAATGGTAAAAAAAAGGATTTTTATTACACGGCTAATATGTACCGTGAAGAAATTTAAAAACTGCAACAATATCTCCCCTCTTCCTTCTAGCTTCAAGTGATGGTAAGTCTGATATTGAGTAATGGTAAGAAAATGTTTTTTAATACATAGCTAATATATACCATGAAGGAATTTAAAAACTAACAATATCTCCCCTTTTCCTTTTAGCTTCAAGTGACGGTAAGTCTCATACTGAGATAGCATAATGGTTAAAAAAGGGTATTTATTACATATCAATGTGTAATTCTATGAGAATGTGCATCACTTTCTGTCGCAATTAGTCTCCACTTGAGTAGAGGTGGACACAGACATCCTGGAGCTATACGGGGGATTAACGAGTTAATATTGCAATTTTAGTTCATACTGCAGTTTTTTTTTAATTTTTCATTATATTTTCGGTGATTTTGTATTTTAATTTACCGTTAAATATAAATGGACAAAAACTTGGCTCTAAGTTTTTTTTATTTGTTGATAATTGTTGAAATTTCCAATTAGATTAGATTTTCTCCCCAGTTAAGAAACAAGTACTATTCATTGAAATGTTTTTGTCTTTTTTGTTATTTCAGTGTTATGTATATTCATTTACCGTTAAACAGGAAAAAAAATCCGCTTTCTTTTTTTTATAATTCTGGAAATTTCCAATCAGGTCAAATACCCCCAAAAAACCTCAAACGACAATAAATGACCTTTAATATTTTCTCTCTATCAATTCCACGGATAAATAACTATTCCTTTTAGGTCCATTACCCCATTCTGCCTTTACTTTTACTACAGAAAATTTAATAACTATTTTCGGTCAAAAATTGACCTCGGTTCATTCGCCCTAAAATCCATACATCAAATAACAATAAACACGATTAAATATTGGAAAAAATAATTATTCATCAAATTTACTCCCTTTACATGAGTTAATTACTCATTAAAGATATACTCACAGCATACTGAATGAAGAAGATTAGAGTATAAGAGGAAAAAGATCTCTTGCTTCTTTCGACCACCAGAAACAGGCTTGCCAATATGACTAAGATAAATAAACAGACGTCTCCTGGTATAATTAAAAAAAATAAATAATTCTTTTGATGGTGAAATTAATTTAGAGAAAGTTTTTAAATGTAAAATCTTGTTTAGCTAAATAAAATGGGGTAAGATACTGCTTTTTATGGATAAAATAAATATTTTTCTCCATAATCTTTCAATATTGGCAAAAATAATACTATTGGCAACACTGAATATGGCTCGTTTATGCAGCAGAAAGTAGCGTTTCTTTTAATAAAATATAGGTTAAATTAATACTATTTTAAATTTTAAAAAAAAAATTATTGAATATTAATGACTCATTAAAATTTATATTTTATGAAAATTTAACTCTTGTTAATATTATTTAATCAAAATATAGCAAATGCTCCGAAAAACAAAAAATATATTACAGAGACTAGTGCCAAAAAACGATTTCTCTTCATGAGTCTATTAGAACGCCCGGTGAATATTCTATCAACTTTTCTTACATTCATTGATAATGAGTGAAAATACGATTATTTTTCATGCAGCCTATTCCGGAATTCATGTGGGGTCGTTGTTTTTATCAAGCCTCTTCCATTAACATCTATCTGCATTATCATTCTTCTAGTGTTTTTTCTATGTATCTTCCTGGACGTAGTCCATTAACCTATCTATCTATCTATCTATCTATCTATCTATATATATATATATATATATATATATATATATATATATATATATATATATATATATATATATATATATATATATATAATTTATAAAAAGCCATAATACACCTTATATGGGGGGAGGCTGAGTCAAGGCATATAATTGAGCCAATTCAAGATAAATGGAATATGATCCACTGAAGCCTTCCTTATATAGAGTTTCCGAGAAAATCATTAACTCATCGTACAAGTGGTTAGAATACTGGACCCAGGCATTGACAGACCTGTGACTGACGATCTTAAATTCCCAACTACACTGTCTGTGTTCACCCCCATAATGAGGACTGTTAGTGACACTTTAAACAAGGGTTGAATGTGCACATACACTGGCTGTCATTAACCTCGTAAAGGGGGATTGGATCAGTCAAAGCACATATTCACTTGATGCCAAACATGTCTTGAACACTCCTCTCAGCCCCTTGGGGATAAAGGGCTGCCATCAATCCCTCTCCATTCCCATGCCTAGGTCACCCTTGGAGTAAGTGGGCAAGGTTCTTCTGAAGTGATGAGTTTAACACTGTAATCATTCACACTTTTTTTTTGTGTTAATGGCATCTAACAACAGCCAGTGATGCAATGGTGTGTGTGGGACTCATTACGGGGATCAGTCCACGTGGCGGCCAGGGTTGCCATTTGTAATGCACAGTCTCTATTCTCATTGGCTGGCATACTGCTGTCCTCAAACACTCGGTTCAACAGTCAGTTTGAACAATGAAATTCATTTGTAAGTATCTCGACACGCCTGCCAACTGCATGTATGCGAGGGGGACCTTGCCACCACAGTGGTTTCCAAACCAACACGGTTATGTGTGAACGATTTCATAAACAAATATTGATTATGCGACAGCGCGAATCAAACCGCGCTGTGGCAACCACCTTGTGTGAACAGGGCCTTAATACTTTTACCTACCTGATCGACAGACATAAGAGCTAACACACCTTTTGTGTATCAAGGCAAATACATATTTAAAAACAAATCTTTATTATATAAAAGTAGAGAAATAAGAAGAATCTTGTGATATGAGACATTATAAGATATATATATATATATATATATATATATATATATATATATATATATATATATATATATATATATATATATATATATATATATATATATATATATATATATATATATATATATATATATATATATATATATATATATATATATATATATATATATATATATAACCAACAACATATGCTATAATATCTAGTATAGAAGGAATTTTGCCGAAGCATTCCTTTGATTAATAAATACATTTCATTTTCCTTCCCATTTCAGCCATAAACAGAAATTTCTCCGTAATCTTAACTATGCTATTTATTATTGAATATTTTAAAAGCACCTCAAAATTCGTATATTTTACTACCATTTAACAATGAAATAAACATTGTGTTCGTATTTTTACAAGTTTGATAAGCAAAGAGATGAACGTAAACTCGAGTGCCTGAACTAAGACGGCACCTTAGCAGTCCTCATCTTTGGGCTTCTGTGATGGTCCTTCAATAAAGCACACTGCAAATTGGTCGCGTCCTATCAGAGCCAAGCGAGAACCAGTTGGATGCCATCTGTGAAATATAACCAGTATTACAAGAACGAAATTTGAAGTGATCATGCCCAATCAGTGTCAAGCAAGAACCAGCTGGATGCCATTTGTGAAAAATCACTACTATTACAATAATGAAATCTGAGAGCTGATCACGCCCTTCCAGTGCCAAGTGAGAACCAGGTGGATTAAATCTGTGAAATATAACCAGTTATTCTTTGGTTAGACATACCTAAGAGAAGATATCTGCATTGTTGAAGCTCCCGGGACAGCAACAGTTAAGCAACCAAAGGGGGACCAAAAATAAACGTGACTAGAACCTGTGCACAAGGCTAAACGAGATTGCTGAGGATCCCAAGCAAAATCTGAAATTAAAAATGAGGCAATTAATGACAGATAATCAATGACTTACGAGCTCCTTCGATTCCGACTAACCAGTCGTAAGCTGAATTGGTCGTAAGTGGGTCCATTATATAAAAACAAAAATAACCATATGGATTAAGGTATACAGTACAGTATATCTCTATCTAATATACAAGAGCCATATTCCCCTTTTTAAGAGGGGTGGCTGAGTTGAGGCAAAATATCCTGACTAACCAGGAAGAGAATACAGAGGAGGGGATTCCCAATCCTTAGCCGTCTTTTATGATGCAGGGGAACATGGAGGAACTATTCTTCCCTCCCTCAGGAGGATGAGAGAAGTACAACATAAAAGAAATTAAAAACAGCATTAGTACCAACTTACCTTTGATGGGACTAGCATGGACGAGTATGGCTTTGAGACTTAACTTCGGGATGCTCCATATCCAGAGAGTAGCTGGCATATTGTCATTACGAGTAGCCAGGAAACGACTGTCGTTACTAAACACGGCTGTGCCAATGCCAATCCGAGGTCTGGCTTGCTTGGTGGGTTCTGCTGGCACTGTGGCTAATGCCACTGGTCTGTGTTCCTCTTCTTCATCTGTAAATAGCCATATCATCAGTTTTTGTGTACCAATTGTCCCCATTCAAATGGGGGTGGACACAAACAGGTATTTAAACATTTATTTGTTAGAAAGTGCTATCGTATTGATAATCTGAGTGTTAATATTAATTTTAATGCTTCAATAATAAAACTTTTTTATCTAACTCTCTTTCTAAACAGCAATTTTATGCTTGCCATTTTGTGTCACAATTTATCTCCCTTCAAATATAAATGGCCATAAGCAAGTTGGAGCTCGAAAATCAGGTTGATTGCCTTTCTTAATGCCTCACGGTGGGCTCAAACACGAGGCTCTGTAACCACTGAGCTCCAGTGGTCCCTAATATCATTAAAAATATATTTCATGAAACATTAAACTAAATTACTAAAGGGCCGCGTTAGCACAGTAGTTTGAGCGCTAAATGTGACAAATCAATCTTCAAGCCCATTGCGGAGCATTAGAAAGGGCATCCAGCCTTAATTCCCAAGCTCCAACCTGTCTGTGGTCATACCCTCTAAATGGGGATTACCAGTAACACAGAATTTCAAATAACACCATTTTACACAAAATTAAAACAGTATTTAAAATTGAGAATTTGGGTGAAAAGTTTTACTACTGAAGTAATGAAATTAACCTAAACACTTCAATTATCAATATTGTAAAGTTTTCTAATGAGCATTTTTTAAATCTTGACATTAATAAATTAAAGTCACATACAAATGGAAGATAATATGATGTCACAAGAAAAATGGTGTGATAGAGAAGTGTTTGGAAAAGCAGTTGTGATGAACATAACATGCATACATACATACCTACCTACCTCTAATATTTAAATCTAGAATTCTTTACAATCATATTTAGCACAGTAAAGTACATTCCTCTAATTGCAGTACATAAAGCTGCAATTATGCAAAAGAAAAATAGCCCTTGTGTATAACTATATTAAGTACTTATATCAGTATTCGGCGAGAAAGAAAGGAGGATAAAAGGTTAGAGGGGATAGATATAAATTTAAGAAAAGCTAATTGTGGGGCAGAATTCGAGCACTTAATATTTCAATTATTTCTTTTTCTTCTTATTTATATGTGACACTGGGACAGACAAGAAAGTGACCCTCACATCAGGCCTGGGCACCAAGGAAAACATTGATGAAGAAAAGGAGAAGCTTAAGGACAATGCAGAAAGAGGAGAAAGCTACACAATAGGAAAAGGACTGGCTGAAAGAATAGAAGTTTTAGATGGGACATTGATGAACTGCACCACATCCTCTGAATAGCCAAAATACTCCATGCAAATATCCGGAGACAAGCAGTAATATATTTTAGCCAAGTATAGTAAAGAATCATAATTTCATATTCTTTTCTGAGCCATCTTTACAAACTTTTATTTAAGTGGCTGAGTCAAAGCATACATCTTCACTGGAAGCCAATATACCTCATTCACTCCTCACTACTCCATTAGAATAAAGGACTGCCACATTTCCCCCAGCTGTTTGGATCATCCATAGGTAAGTGGGTAAGAATCTTATTTCATGAGGCTTAATAGCCATAGCTGGTATGCCCCCATACCACATCATCTCATGGCCATCCCCTACATCCATCCCAGTTTACTATGCTATCCAGTGCGAGAAAGCTCATTTGTTCGCATCACCTATACACAATGTTTTATACAAAACTAATATACTTACAAATGGTTTCTATAACTAGCGGAAGACCTTGAACGGATGCTAAAGTGGCTGGATAGCCTGTGAGTGGTTTTTCAACTTCCTTATAAATAGTACACGTTTCGGAATCAATTGTTGAATTATGGGAAAACGTTGCTATGACCCGCCATGTTATATGGTTCATCAAACGAATCTGTGAAAAAATCAAACAAATACAGGTAAATAATAATTATAATAATATCATCGCTTTTACGTAACGGACTCCCTTTTCCATTAAGGGCTAAGATGTAGCCTTCTTGCAAAAATCTTGGTTATAGCTGGTGTAACCGTTACCCTGAGTGAATACTCTTTCAAACCTCAGACCAAGGCAGGCCACAAACCCTCGACCTGGCGAATTAAAGTCGCAAGCGTTATCGTTAGGCCACTGTGGGCACACAATAATAATTATAATAATAAAAATAACAGCAATAACAATAATAATAATAATAACAATAATAATAATATTAATAATAATATTAACAATAATAATAATAATCTTAAATCACCATCTCCTAAGCTATTAGTTTTGACAGGTCTAATTCCAATTACTTTAAACATGACTATTAACACTTTTAACATACTGTACTGCATAATATTTAAAATAAAACACAAAATCCATAAGGTGTTGGTGCTAATAACTGCTTGTTACTGTACAATAAACAGACATTACAGTGCTATCTAAACTATTCTGTGTAATGAAATTCCAGTCAATAAGCCAAAACAAGAAAAGCATGTAATAAAAACTAAAATATTATCATGATGATTCAAGTGTGAAAGGAGAGACTGAGATGGTTTGGACATGTGCAGTGGAGGGATGATTGGTGTGTTGCGATAAGGATGCTGAGGATGGAGCCGCCAAGCAAAATGGGGAGAAGTGGACCATAAAGGGGATTTATAGATGTCGTTAGGGGGGACATGATTTATTGTGTGCGTGCGTGTGTGTGTGTGTGTATGCAAAGATGGTTTGGATATGTGCTGAGGGGAGATGAGGAGTACACCGCAAAAAGGATAATGAAAATGGAGGTGCCAGTCAGGAAGGGAAGAGGTAGGCCTCAAGAGAAGGTTTATGGATGTGGTGAGGGAGGATATAAAGGTGAGTGGTGTGATGGAGTAGGACTTAGGAGACAGGGTGATATGGAGACGATTGATTCTCTATAGCAACCCCAGACAGGAGAAGCCAAAAGACTTGATAATAATCCAATGGAACTAAATAATTATTGCAAATTACATACAACTCAAACACGAGCAAATGACAATGACATTGCTTAATGAATATTATGCAGCATTCACACATTTGTGCAATAAGCAACCTTTAATTTATTACTTCATACAAACACTGATATCCCGTTCTGCATCATCAATATTATGCTATGAATGAAAAGAAAGGAATATTATAAGAAAATGACCGATAAAATGTGCCCGGTTAAGTGTATAAAAGATACCCTAGAGTTACTATCTTTACTTTTGTATGAGTTTCTCTGTCTGTCTCTCTCTCTAATGGCATTACATGTTTGCTATATGCATGCTAAGTGGAATAACAATCACTGGCATTGTTAGTTGGAATATTCCACCCTCAACTTACATATTTTGTATAATGCATCATTTTATGAGTCAGAATCAGTCCTTATTCAAACAGGGGTGGCCACACACAGGTTAGCATAGGGAATTAAGAACGGATGCCCTTCTTAGAACCACGTGGTGGGATTGAACAAATGTCTGTCACTTCCCAAACTGAGCGTTTTAACCACTGTGCCACCATCGTCCGTCCCCCTCCATAATGAGGAAATATTATCACAATAATATGATTAGTTTAATGACCATTAAAAGAGTTTCTCTAATGGAGTTTAATATTGGCATAAACTCATACCTCAAATTAATATATGAATATTGACGATAATAACAAAATCAATCAAGAAACATCATTCATAAGCTATATGCATTGAAGTACTGTATATATATCTTATTGAAAAAAGTTTTGCACATTATAAAAAATTAGACAATAAACCACAGCAATAAATATATACACCACAGCATATAGCACACCAGTAGTGGCTGTTGGACCTTATAGCAGATCCTTGCCCACTAACCCTATCGAAGACCCATCAGGGTAGCTGTTGGAAAGTGGCAGCCCTTCATTACTAAGGAGCTAAGAGGAGTGATTGACATGTTCAGCTTGTGGTGAGTGTGTGCTTTGACTTGGCCACCCCCTTTCAAGAGAATATTAACTAAGAAGTTCAAACCCACCTTCTGATCATAGCTGCCTATTGCAAGGAACTGACCGGTTGGTGACCACGCTACGGTCTTGACACCAAGCGACCACTGATAGGCAGAGTACGATGCCAGACAGTGCCCGCTCAGAGAGTAAATGAGAACTTTGTATTCTAATGGAGATTCCCAGACGGCTAAAACGGTACCATCGCTCGCCCATTGGACGCCAGCTAAGTCCTTAGTTGCTACTTCAAAATGCTATGAAAGAGTAAAAGAGAAATTACTTTGAATGGAAGGCAAAGAAAAATTAATTGGCATCAGGTATAATTTACTATTATTATATACACTAAAAAAACAGCTGCATGCCTTGAAGTTTTTCATATTACAAATAAAATAAGCACTTCATATAATTATGCACAAGTACTGTTTTTCTCTCAATAAAACGTAGCTTAATACACTACAGCTAGGGAAATGTACTCAGTAGCACTAAATACGATTGTACAGAATTTTAGATTCCAATATTGTAAAATTGTATAAAAAAAACACATACTAGGAAACCCACTATTATATAGAATATTTCAGAAATAGAGACTCAATAAGAGGATACATATAGAAAGGCATCAGAAGGGTTGTTTCTGGTTGATTTCAGTAAATTCTGGTTACAGCCAGTTAATTCTGATAAATTCTGGATAAGGAGTAACAAGCACTGGTACTGTAAGTATTACTTAAAGAATTTTCATGAACTCAGGATCTTCAATCACTCTCAAATAATTTATCAAGCTGTATTATAGCCTGGGGTATTTACTCTGGGTAATGATCACCTCTGCCAAAATCAAGGTCCTTCACAAAAAGGCAATCGTCCTAGCCCTTAGTAGAAAAGAGAGTCTGTGATGTAAAACCCATCACAATATGTTTAGCCATTAATTGTTAGCCATTTTTGTGCTGGGGAATTAAGGTTAACACCCCGCAAAGGGCTCAAACATGGGTTTTTCACTTCCCGAGTCAAGTATTCTAACCACTATTCTACCTTGGTTCCAATGTGATCGGTTCTATGTCACAGCCTCCCTTTTCTACTTAAGGCTAAGACCGTGTCTTTTTGTGAAGGACTTTGGTTTTGGTAAGTTAAACTGTTACCCTGAGTGAATGCCCTTTCTAGCCTCAAACTGTGACAGGCAGCAAATCCACGACCAGACGAATCAAAGTCGCAAGCGCTACCACTTGGCCACGGTGGCCACGCTACCCTGGTCCTTGCATACATTGTAATCCCATTCAAATAATACACATTCAGCTACTTTTACATCAAGTAAATAACTTAATAAAAGGGTTGAAGTGAGTTCACATATTCTTGGCCCATCGGCATGACAGTTCTTGAAATAAAGGCAAAATTACGATCAATATTCACCTTAACGAGTTGCCACGACTTGGTTTCTAATATGGATAAGCAATCTTTACACTCCCTCCTTTCCACGACAGCCAGGTAGTCCTGATCAGGGCTGAACTGTAACCCTGAGGTCACATTCTTGGGATGTTTGATGTATGACACAGATTTGTTTACCAGGGACCATACAGTGACCCTTAACTGAAATACATAGAGAACAGACTGTATACATCTGCTACATAAAAATCTGTGGAGATAAGACAATTGCTCCTTAAGACAACAGCCCACTAGGATAATTGCCCCTAACCTAACCTAAGTAAGATATAATAAACTGTTTCTACTGAATTCTTTTCATTCATTATTTTTTAATATTATAATACATTTCACATAATTTTATCAAGGGGCAATTGTTAGCTTCTGCATTAAGAGTTAGGGGCTATTGTTCTAGGGTCAATTGTCCAAAGGGGCAAGTATCCCTTCCCCAAATACTATATAGCACAACAACAACGTACATTATATTACTATGTTTGTCTAAATATTGTGAAGTAATATAATCCAATTTGATTTTTTATTAGGTTGTAAATAAGAATAAAAACTTATCATTTTCTACAAATTAAAATATAAAATACAATTGGGAAGCATCCATTAATAACTATTAATACTGCTATAATATTATGATACAGTATTCTAATATATATATATATATATATATATATATATATATATATATATATATATATATATATATATATATATATATATATATATATACTTCCTAACTTTCGAACAAATTAGGTTCCAGAAGTCTGTTGGTAAGTAGAATTGTTTGTAAGTTATGTTTATAGGTAAAAAAAAAGTACTGTACAGTATATACATATGAAGTACTGTACAGTATTAAAGCTAAAGACACTTAACTACTACCTAAAACATAAAGTATATATTATTAATGAATATTAGTACAGTAATAATAATGTAATAATACAGTACTGTACAATAATACATGCACTGATACATGGGTAGATACTTGGTAAGTATTTGTTTGGATCTGTTATATATATATATATATATATATATATATATATATATATATATATATATATATATATATATATATATATATATATATATATATATATATATATATATATATATATATATATATATATATATATATACTTCATACTGCACTCTAAATAACATCATACTGAGATAAGCTCTTAACATAGTATTTCTTGAGGGCATAATGCATATGAATATTTATTTAATGACATACATATAAAACAAAACATAAAAAACTCTTACATGAAACTCTGCTGTCGTGAGTATATGTCTGCTGTCTGGAGCCCAGCACACTTTCACAAGCCCCGCTGTACCTTCGTCAATTTTGCACCGCCATTCCGGGTCATCAAGTGACCACACTTCGGAGATACCTCGTTTGTAGCTGCTCGTTAAAATGTAACAGGAATCAGGTGCCCAATCGAGGTACTGAAAGAATATTACCTTATCAATCTATAATGTTAAAATAGGAAAGCAATAATGGAATTTGAGCATTAATTACAGTATATTTAGAGGCTTAAACAAAGTTGTTGACTTTCTCTCTAGCTGGGGTTTTTGCTTAGCTTATAATAATAATAATAATAATAATATTAATAATAATAATAATAAAAAAATAATGTGATCAGTTTTACTTCACAGACACCCTTTTCTAGTAAGGGTTAGGAGAGCGACTTCTTGTGAAGGATTTTGGTTTTGGCAAATATGATCGTTACCCTTAGGGAATGCCCTTTCTAACATCATACCGCGGGAATAATAGTAATAATAATAATAATAATGTAAAACAGCAAGGCTCCAAAATACAGATACAGGTACTGTACCTGAATCGCATCTGTACAGTTATAACTGAGAAGAACTTGTAATGTGTGAGCATCTCGTATTTCCAATCTGGCCGTCACAGGAACAGCGCAGAATCGGCCATCAGGAGACCATGAAACTTGAAAGCCACTCGCTCTAAGCACTTCTGAGAAGTTCATCTTGCACGATGGCTTTCTGAACAAAACAAAACAAAAATTTGTTAAATGGTCAGTGTGATGTGATTGGTTTTATGTTACTGACTCCCTTTTCTACTAAGGACTAGGATGGTGCCTTCTTGCAAAAAAATTTGGATTTGGCAGATGTTTGTTTAATAATATAATCTAATAGGTAAAACATCTGAAACGAGTGAATAACAAGCATTTCAATTATCAACTAGAGTTCTAACTGATAGTTAACTAGCCTGAGGTGAGGACAATTACCCCTTATTTTAAGTGACCAGTGGACATTTGCTTCTAAATGTAATATTAAAGTTTCATACACTACCAAAATATTATGAGTCAATCTATGTGTAGAAACCCAATTTTAGTATTTGGTCTTTAAAATTGAAATGAGCTTAGGTTAAGTTTTCATATTATTATTCAATACTGAAGGAGCAATTGTTTTAGGGGGCAACTGCATTAAGCGGCAGTTGTCGTATGGGGCAAATTTTCTAGGGGGCAATTAACCTAGCTTTAGCGAACCTAACCAAACTAAATATAATTTAATACATTTCACGTGATATTTCCCAATTGGGGAAGGTGAAAGCAAACCATTATCATATTTATTATTTATCTTCATTAATGGATCATAGATACAGTTATAACACTCTTATAAGATCATTATTTAATTGTAATTTTTGGTGCCACTATTAATCCTATTTCGAATGGGGATGGACACTGACAGGCTGGAGCAGAGGAAATAAGTCTGTATACCCTTCCAAACTCCAACAAAATTCCTGCTTTTTAAAGGTTTTATCAGTAATTAAATAACTCCTATCCTCACTTCTCTATTTCACCTGGCTCTAGAAGAGTCTGTAAGACTGGTTGGAACTGGGGAATTATGAAAGCATACCCTTCCAAACTTAAACAATATTACATGTATGTTAATAGTTTTTGGAGAATTTAAATAACACACCGTAAACATCACTCCCACCAACAGTCTTCTATTCCACGTTACTCCATAAGACCAAAATTTGTAAACAAATGATAAAAGAGTAATGACTCTCATTTATATTTGAATTTTTTTTTCATACGAGGTTAGAGATGAAGAAATATAGAAAGCAGTAATGAATCGGAATAAAGATTTATTGTTATTAAAACCTACAGATTTACCAATGGCTATGTTGGCAATTTACTTTGGATTGGATTATTTTCAGTCATTTAAATTTCTGTATATATTTTTTTTTTTGCTTTATGTTATATGTAAAAGAGCTATGTTACTAATTAACCACTCGAAGAAGCTTTTATTCTGATACATTCTTAAACATTGACTTATCTCGATGGAGAATGGAACTGACTTGAGATGGAGAGTAAACTCTAGTTAAAAAAAAAATATTAGAGCCACATTGTTCCACTGAAATGTTTGAAATTCATTATAAAGTTAACATTAATGTTGAATTTAAAGAAGAAAAGACTGTAGTGGAATAATGCCAGGATATTTTCTCTGGTTTCCTTTTCCTGATTAAACTACTACTACTACTACTACTACTACTAAAATAATAATAATAATAATAATAATAATAATAATAATAATAATAA
Source organism: Halocaridina rubra (assembly GCA_037179515.1). NCBI lineage: Eukaryota > Metazoa > Arthropoda > Malacostraca > Decapoda > Atyidae > Halocaridina > Halocaridina rubra. The sequence continues at coordinate 11,851 of JAXCGZ010014170.1, read as the reverse complement.
TAATAATAATAATAATAATAATAATAATAATAATAATGATGATGATGTCTGGCACATTGTCCTTAGAGGTCAATAAAATCTCTTTTATATATATATATATATATATATATATATATATATATATATATATATATATATATATATTATATATATATATATATATATATATATATATATATATATATATATATATATTATATATATATATATATATATATATATATATATATATATATATATATATATATATATATATATATATATAATATATATATATATATATATATATATATATATATATATATATATATATATATATATATATATATGATCTCTAATCCACCGAAAACTGATGTGATGTGATCGGTTTTACGTCAGGACTCCCTTTTCTACTAAGGGAGAGAACGCTGCTTTCTTGCTAAGGATTTTAGTTTTGGTGAATGTGACCGTTATCCTGCGTGAATGCCCTTTCTAACCTCAGACCGCAGTGAGCCGCAAACCCTCGACCTGAAGAATTAGAGTCGCGAACGTTACTACTCTGCCACGATGGACACCGTCTCCAGATAATATCCATTAATATAATTGAAACAATACAGATTGTTTTCATTTTCAAAACTTACTGTGTTAAGTGGAATTTCATTTTTTTTTTCATTATCTCAAATTGTTTCGGACTTAAATGTCAGGGCAGCTGAATTGCATCATAATTATTCAAATAGAGAATGAGTTACCTTTGCTCAGTATTATCATAAAAATGTTTTTATTGTAATACGACATACTGAAATTTAAAATTTTACTGAAAAATACTAGCTAATTCAGGGGCATTAAACAAGGTGTATCGCTAGATTTTGCTAAATTCAATTAAACCGGTATTATCGGTATTAGATTTGCCCTATATTGATAATTCGAATAATGTAAGACAAGAAGTAGAATAATGAATAATAAAATGAAAAAAATAAAGGTCAATTCTATAAACAGCTCCAGAATATGTATATATACAGACAGACTTTAGCGACATGCCAGCTACTTTTTAGCGATGTTATATATTTCTCCGGCTATTAAGTTTGGAGGATATCGGTATATTAAAATCTTGCAAAACAGGAAACAGAAAAAAATAAAAGGAAAATACTTATATATCAGAGATATGTAGCTTGCTGAAAAATGTGTACAATATATCGACAGACTTTAGCGATATGCTAGCTACATTTTAGCGGTTTCTCACATACTTTCCCTGGCATTAGTGGCGATGACATCAGTTGTTTTGGTGGTGTCGTTAGGGGAGGTCGTGTGCGTGCCAACTATTGGATTACGTTTCTCTGATTGTTTACCCTGGATAATTATCTTATCAATTCGCCTCATTTAAGGTTCATTCCGTCCTAAGGTGAGTATAACTGACTTCAATAGTGTCTATTTAATAACGGTACTCTAATAGATAATTCAGGAAATCCCTGACGGGGGTTGAGTTTGAGGTATGTGTTTGGGGTTGGTTTGGCCAGATCTCATGATGAGTGTAAGAGATTCTTTTTTCTCATTTTAACTAGTTTTTATTTTAATTTCAGAGATTATTTGGTGTTTGATGAAAAATCTAGGTAGTCAGATTTTGTCTAGAGGTCCATAATTGCATTTGGTGCCGTATTTGTCTTGGCCTTTTTCAGGTGAAATTGATAATTATGTCACTAGTTTAATTCGGCTATGACTAACTTTGATAATTGTTTTACTTTTACACCCCCAGGTAGAAAAAACTTTTGACATATATTTTAGCATTAGGTTAGGTTTGGCTACAGTAGTTAGTTCATCCCCACTTAGAAAATTAATTGATGATTAGGTTTTATTTTTTCTTTCTGTAGTGTTTTGACAATTCGTTTAGGGGTGTGAAAGTAAACATTTGCCTTACATTGCTTCACAGTGCCATTACTTCAGTAAATGTTTCATATACTCCTAGTCCATTATGGCTGTGTCCACCCCATTCCGAATGGGGACTAATTGTGACATATAAATATTTCATTTGAGTATGAAGTAATGATTGTACTTTTTTTTTTTGCTTCACTGATGGGATAATTAATCCAACTGACCTAATATAATAAATGTATAATAGATTTTTTCCTGGGTTGCTGTGTGTAAACATTTGCTGCATTTTACTGCTGGAGAATATATGGTTTTGGTCTAGTGATGTATTTAGAATATCCTTCCACTAAATAATTGCAAAAAACACTGACAAAGTCCCTCTACCTCCCATTATTATTATTATTATTAGTAGTAGTAGTAGTAGTAGTAGAAGTAGTAGTGGTCATAGTAGTAGTAGTAGTATCATAAGCCAAACAACAAAACTCCGCTGGAAATAGTAAAACACTATAAACCAAATGGCTCCAGCAGGGTAATCAACTTGGTGAGGTAAAAGAAAAAACAGATAAAAAAGAATAGAATAATAAAATTAATATAAAATTGCATAACTGAAATATGTAAACCACCAGTAAATGGTTGATAAGTGTACAAAAATACTTCTTACTGAGGTTATATATTTGATCTATATAGAGTACTTATTATTTTGTTTGTTCAGTACTAATAACCAGGGGAGAGTTGCATTTAGGCAATGATTTTAAACTTTTTCTTTTTTATTTATTTATTGGGATCAATCCTAGATTAAGCACCTGATGCACCTCATTCCCAGATAAAACACCTGAGTTCAATCCAAAATTAATCACTCTGCAAGGAATTCATTAATGAAAACCTATTGAATGAATTTTTTTTTTGTTTGGTTAGGTAATATGAGGGTTGTCTTACATGTGCCTCAATCCCACATTTACGCCTATTCCTTCTGTCGTAGTCCGAGATCAAGCACATGTAATTATAAAAAAGAATGATATTAATATTTATTGCAATTCCATATTCTTCACTGGCCCCATTTTTTTACCTTTATTTCCATTATACAATGGGTATTCATCAGCCGGAGCAAGCCCCAACCCCCCACTGTGGTGCCCAGACACAGCAGTAACCTGTCAGTAAACAGTTTAAACTCTCGGTCTTGGACAAGGTCACTGCCGTAGGACTTTTGCTGGTGTTCTGAGTGGTTCTCAAACCCTTGGCCAGTAATAAGCCCTTATTGTATAGTAGTTACAAAGCATAAGATTAATTGTTTGGCACTTTGGCACCCATATTAAAAGCTTTATGATAATGATGGCTGATATTTTTGTACTGTATTGTTTGCAACAAGTATCATTTTCAACAAGACTCGTTAATCAGTATAAATTTTATGATAATGATTCCCTAAGTTTTTTCTTCTAAATGCATGAGCCAACTTTCCCCCTATAAAAGGAGTGGCTGAGTCAAGGTAAAATACACTTGACTTCTTGGGAAGAGAAAATACAGAGGAAGGGATTCCCAGTCCCCTCGCTCTGCCACATTTAGTCGACTCTTACGACACGGAGGGGAACACAGAAGAAGTATTCCACCATTAAGTATATACTGAGATACATTATGAATGGGGGCCGTAGTACCGCATTGGTAGAGCACGCTAATTGGAAAGTGACATATGCTTGTTCGGTTCCACCGCGGGGCCTTAGTAAGGGCGTCAGGTCTTAAATCACCTAGCTCCGACATGTCTGTGTCCACCCCCATTCATGTGGGAACCTGTTGTGACACATAAAACGATGTTACTGTGATAAATTATAAAATCATTGCAAAGTAACACATCATCATCTCCATGTCCTATGTATATGATTGTTATTTTTTTATGAGTGTGACACCGGGATAAGCAGAAACTGCCCTCATCAATAAAGGCCCGGGCACGAGAAAATACCAAGACAAAGGAAAAGAAAAAGGTGTAGGACAAGGCTGAGATGAGGAAATTTAACACAAAGGAAAACGACAGACAGAAAATACAGTCAAAAGTACAGAGGACCCAGAGATGTGGAGGAAATAATATCTTAAGGAACGTGATTTTCATGGATGGATTCGGTTTTACGTCACGAACTCCCTATTCTAATAAGGGCTAGGACGGTTGCCTTCTTACGAAGAACTTGTTTTGGCAGATGTAATCGTTCCCCTGAGTGTATGCCCTTACTAACCTCAGTGCGTGACGAGGCGCGAACCCTCGACCTGCCGCCTCAGAGTCGCAGACGCTACCATTTTGCCACGGAGACTACTAAGGAACGTGATTTTCATATTGTAAAATAATCTCAACTGAGTTAAGTAATATTGCATAAGATAGGCCGAAATTGTTGGAATATTTAAGTAGTTTTTACTTTAGCTGTTACATTTGCCTTACAATAACAACAACAATAACAATAATAAAGAGAATGATAGCACTATTAGTTAAACAAAGCCATTAAAAGTAGTCACTGTGGCTCAAGCGGTAGCGTCCGCGACTTTGAGGCGTCAGGTCGAGGGTTCTCGCCCCGTCACGTTTTGAGGTTAGCAAGGGCATGCACTCAGGGTAACGACTACATATGCCAAAACAAGTCCTTCGTAAGAAGGCAACCGTCCTAGCCCTTAGTTGAAAAGGGAGTCCGTGACGTAAAACAGGAACATTAAAATCAGTCAGAGAGAGTAGGAGAAATGCAAGTATTAGTAGTTGAAAAAAACACTTAAACTCATTTATCAAACACTCTCACCTGCTCTCTGTCATACCTCCCCTTGAACACGTGTATGCTACTTGGATTGACAGGATCCGCATTTAGCACATTTTCTTATCGAACACTTACTGATTATCTTCTTCTTCTTGGACTTTTGCAGAGATGTTTGGTTCCTGCCAAGTTAAATGTTCTGGAGAAATTTTGAGAATGTTTTTAATAGAGAATCTCTAGTCGTATGAGTGGAGTGGTTAGAGCTTTCCATTCGGGAAATGACAAACTCGTTCTCGAACCATATGGCACACACACACACACACACACACACACACACACACACACACACACACACACACACACACACACACACACACACACACACACACACTATATATATATATATATATATATATATATATATATATATATATATATATATATATACATACATACATACACTCACGCGCCCACACATGGCTGTATACACACATTTGGTGTAAGCTGTTTTGTCATCATACATGTATGCATATATTCCAATATATACATACGTAATACATACATAACTGCACGCACACACAAACACACATTTCGTGTAATGTGTTCTGTTTCACCATGAAAACTAATTAAAGTTAACTTTGGGAGTTGTGAGTTAGTGTTGGTTTATCTTGCCCGAGTTTCAAAGTTTTTAGATTAACATTGACATTTCTTGGCTTGGGCCGCGATTGCTCAGTGGTAGAATGCGCGAGTTGGATGCAGCTGACGCGGGTTCGAACTCACCACAGGGGTGTGAGGACGGGTATCCAGCCCTAATTCCCCAGCTCCAACGTGTCTTTATCCACCCCCATTTGAATTAGGACTAATCGTAACGCACAAGTGGTAATAAACTGTCCTCGAACCCACCGTGGGGTACCAGGACGGGCATCCACCCTTAATACCCCAGCTCCAACGCGTCTTTTTCCACCCCCATTCGAATGGGAACTAGTTGTGACTCAAATATGGTGCGAAAATTGACTTCTCGGCTACTAATTCCCCCAATTATGAATTTACTCGTTGAATTTGGCAAGAGTTAGGGACGTTAGGAAGGGCATCCAGCATTAATCCCTCTGCTCTAACATGTCTTTTTCCATCCCCATTGCTTCTTGATAATCGGGGTGATTTAACAGGGCTTAATTTATCAAAGTTTGGCAATTTCCAACTTCCAACTCATGCATTTATGAATTTTCTTCACAGCTTTTAATCAATTAGATGTGAATTAGAAATTCCGAACTTCAGTGAGTTCAGTAAGAGAGAGTAAGGCTTGATTTTTTTTTAATGAGCGGAAAAGGAGTAGAGAGAGTATTGTTATTATTTATTATTTATTATTATCTAATTAAGGGAGTTTGTATGTATCATTTTTAATAATAATAATAATATTAATTCTTCTTCTTACTATTATTATTAGTAGTAGTAGGAGGCGGAGGAGGGGAGAGAGGGAGTATGGGTCAAAATGCTACCTCTTTAGGGTATATATATATATATATATATATATATATATATATATATATATATATATATATATATATATATATATATATATATATATATATATAGATAGATAGATAGATAGATAGATAGATAGATATAATGACATAAAATAATATGCATATATGTATACATGAGTTAATTCAACCGAGAAGGCTTATTGGAGTATTTTCTTACGATGTAAAATACACCATTTTATATGTCACAGTTCGTCCCCGTTTAAATGGGGGTGGACACAGGTTGGACCTAGGGGATAAAGGCTGCGTGATATTTTCTTTTCTTTGAGATTCTGAGACTTTCCACAGAAATGAAAAAAAAGAAGTTTTGTTCCTCTTTCATCGGGAAAAAAATATTGGTCCAGAAAATAAGTTACGTAAAAAACAATGATGCAGTATATAGCAAATTTATATTGAATTATAGCCGATTGTAAGTAGGAACCGCGGTAGCTCAGTGGTAGAGTGATCGATGCGGGAAGCGACTGTCGCGAGTTCGAACCCACCGCTGGACGCTAGGAAGGTCATCCAGCCTTCATTCCCCAGCTCTAACCAGTCATTGTCCACTCCCATTCGAAGATTGTTGCGAGTTCGAACCCATCGCTGGGTGTTAGGAAGGTCATCCAATCTTCATTCCCCTGCTCTAACCAGTCCTTGTCCACTCCCATTCGAAGAGACTGTTTTAGTTAATTGTGAATAAAAATATAATGAATAACGTGTAGGTAATTGAGTATTGATTTGTGTTCCCAAAAAATGCAAAATCTTATATAGACAATCAATAAATGCTCCACGTGCGTATAAACTTGAAGTATCATGGAGCGTTGCCTAGCAACGGGGTGGCTTAAACTCATGTCTCCTGATTAGGCTAAACCCTATTTTATTTATTTATTTATTTACTTATCTTTACTAATGATTACTGTTGTTCGTCCATGTAATGCGAAGAGAAGAAGACCAACTGCGTAGGAGGGTTATGGATATGGGTTGTGAGGGGAGGTGAGGAAAAGGAATATCTGATGGGTGTATGCGAGATAAGGGGCTCTTGGAACATGACGCTCGAGACAGGAAAAGGTGGCAGAGGCCAGCAAGAAACAGCGACCCCATATAGAAATGGGTAAAAGCTGTAGTGTAATCTTCGTATCTTTTTTTGTATGTTGCTAGTTTGTGGGTATTTGAATCACGAGAGGATAAATACATATATCTGGCTATTATCTCTTTGGCCGCTGTAGCTCATTGGTAGAGCGCTCTAGTCAGGAAGCTACTACTGCGGGTTCGATTCCTCTGCGGGGAGTTTTTTTTATGAGTGTGACACCGGTACAGGCAGAAACTGCCCTTATCAATAAAGGCCCGGGCACGAGAAAATACCAAGACGAAGGAAAAGAAAAAGGTTAAGGACAAGGCAGAGCTGAGGTAATGTCACACAAAGGAAAACGACAGACAGAAAAAACAGTCAAAGTACAGAGGACTAAGAGATATGGAGGACTAGGCCCTGAAATGACGATAGATCAGCTTTTTGAAGGATGAAAGGCATTCGGCCTTAATCTCCAAGTTTAATCATGTCTGTGTCCACCCCCATTCATGGGGACCGCGGTAGCGCAGTTGTTAGAGCTCTCGACTCTGGAATTGACAGACCCGTGTTCGAACCCACCACGGAGCGTTATTATGGATATCTAAACCTTATTCACCTGCTCCAACCTGTCTGTGTACACCCCCATTCGAATGGAGACTGATAGTGACACAATAACGGTAAACAAACTTTGAATGTTATTATCCTTACGCATCTGACAAGTCACAATACTCCCTATCTCTGTTTCTCTCTATGTTTTATTCGTGCCCAGGCCCGACGAGGGTAGATTTATTTTTTTTTTTTTTTGGCCCTTCCTGGTGTTACAATCATAAAAAAAATGAAGTTACGCATCAAGATAAGAATGTCCGTTTTCTTATCTGGTCAGATAAGCTCAGTATTCTCTTGGGAGAAGCCATAGGGTGTGGAGTTGTATTCAAACATCTGTTTTTTCTTCTTCTGGGTTTCATTGATACGTAATATAAACATAACAACATTTGGTTATACCCTTACATTTATAATTGATTATCATTGTTTAAATGGTGTGTTTATGTGTATGCATACATACAGACATACATACATATATACCGTCGTCCACAAAAAATATGTTGAAAATCAGGGGACCCGAACCTGCGTCGCTGTCCACATGTTCGATTCCCCAGATCTTCAACATCTTTTACCATGACTACATTGTATTATTAACACATACATAAACACAGATATATATTACTTTCATGGATCATTTTCATAGCAGTTTCAATGTAATGTAGGTTGTGTGTGATTTTATCATATCTTCATCTCTTCTTTTAAAAACTGTATTCTTTTTTTTTTAAATGTTCTCCATATTTCTCCATTTTTTTACTTCTATATTCTAAAATATTGTTTAAATATTAATTTATATTAATTTATCTTACTGTCTGACACTTTCAGTAAGAGCTGTATTCACTTAGAGTTTTTTTAAAGTGTTTTCTTAAAGTCACTCTCCATAACTACACAAACAGAACATTTTCCAAAAAACTGTTATTTTGTCCCTTTGTGCATGAAATCCCACTGTCCATAATAGGAAAATTAGATGCTTTTGTAAATGTTAAATTGGTTCGTAACCAATTTGGTTATAATTTGTCCCGCTTTTCTCTGTTATTATTTTGTTCAAGACTACGAGGCGTGGAATTAAACCATGATTCGGAGACCACGGATAAGCTCGCGTGATGATAGTAAAAGACCGTGTTTGAGAGGAATAATATCTCGCGCCCCGTCACGGTCTGAGGTTAGCAAGGGCATGCACTCAGGGTAAGGATTACATCTGCCTAAACAAGTCCTTCGCAAGAAGGCAACCGTCCAAGCCCTTAGTTGAAAAGGGAGGCCGTGACGTAAAACTGGAACATTTTATTCAATCTTGAGGGATAGCGGTAGCTCAGTGGTAAAGTTCGCGAGTCGGAAAGTGGCAAGTTTGACTTACACGAGTTTAATCTGGCAGCGGGGCGTTAGGAAAGTCATCCAGCATTAAGTCCCCCAGCTCCGGCATGTTTGTGTCAACCCCTTGCACATAGGAAGTAATTATGACACATAAAAACGACAAAAATATTTTCTTAAAGCTTGAAAGCATTTTTTTTTTCATTTTTGTTAATGACTTGAGAGAGAGAGAGAGAGAGAGAGAGAGAGAGAGAGAGAGAGAGAGAGAGAGAGAGAGAGAGAGAGAGAGAGAGAGAGAGAGAGAGAGAAATATCACTCAGCAGAAATAGACTGACAATTAATGGAGAGAGAGAGAGAGAGAGAGAGAGAGAGAATTATAGTCTCTTTATATAATACATGAAGATATTTTCTCCATCTTGAATGTTTTGTTTCTATCCCATTATTGGGAAAATAACAATTAGAAAATAATAAGGAGGAAGAGACCCCCCTTTCCCCCCTCGCCTTTCAAGACCCCCCATTGTATTATTTTTAATTAATCGGATGAATGTATTGTTTTATTCAAAATATTTCCTTAGTTCCCCTGCGTGTCATAAAAGTCGACTAAAAGTGGAAGGAGCGAGGGGATCGGGACTCCCTTTTGTATTTCTTCCTACAAAGAGTCAATATGTTTGCTTTGACTCAGCCACCTTCATATGAGGGGGATTATGATTTTATGTGGCCCAACCTTCCAAATTATCGTTTTGTGTTACAATTAGCATGTTCATACTTACAAAAATATAATGTGATCAATTTTACGTCACGGGCTCCCTTTTCTGTTAAGGACTAGACCGGTGCCTTCTTACCAAGGACTGTGGTTTTGGTAAGTGCTACCGTTACCCTGAGTGAATGCCATTTCTAATTTTAGTGGCGGGCCTTGAACCGACGACCTGACGAATCAAAGTCGCGAGCGTTACCACTTAGTCACGACGTCCACCTACACAAATATTATACTTGAAAATGTTTTTCCAGCTCGAGTGACCTATTTATGGCACAATATGGAAAATAATTATTAAAAATAATGAGTAGGAAGAGATTTTCTTGAGGTTACCGCGGGGAATTAGGAAGGGCATCTAACATTAATCCCCTAACTCCAATATGTCAATGCAACACCCTCTTTCGAGGGTTTCTAATATAGACAATGGAGAGAGTTGGTGTCGGATATGTCATCCGGTAGTAAAAATTTTACCAAAATTCATACGCTGGTCTTCTAGACTTAATTAAGAGAGAGAGAGAGAGAGAGAGAGAGAGACCCTATATGACCTTGGGAAAATCTTGCCGAGAAACAAGGGAAAGATTTTATAGGTATATCTTGCGGGTGTAGATAAAGAAAAAATAAATATTTTAGGCCTGAAAGTTGAAGGTTTTCCTCTTTTTGTATTCTCTCTCTCTCTCTCTCTCTCTCTCTCTCTCTCTCTCTCTCTCTCTCCTCTCTCTCTCTCTCTCTCTCTCTCTCTCTCTCTCTTATTTACATTTAAAGGTCAGTATCAGAGTTCTTCAGTACCAAAGCTCTCAGATTAGTCCCTTCCTCATGAATTTTATATCCTGGTGGGGAGGGGGAGAGAAAGGGCAGGGTGAATGACTTCTTCAGGTAGGCACAGTTGTGGCATTTCGTCCTGTGATATATTTAGAAAGGGGAAATTTAATATTATATATATATATATATATATATATATATATATATATATATATATATATATATATATATATGGCTTTGACACCAAGACAGGCCAAACAAAAAAAATTGCCTTCATTGGGCCTGGGCACAAAGAAAACATCAAGTAAAGAGAAACAGAGATAGGGAGTGTTGTGACTTGTCAGATGTGAAGGGACGATAAGAGATTTGTAACGAATATCCAAGAATATTCGGTGTTGATGGAGGCAGATATAAGGAACAGTAACTGAGGAAGACATAATATCGAAATGTCCTGGACAGACCTATTTAACTCTAAAAGACCTTTCATATCTCTCTCTCTCTCTCTCTCTCTCTCTCTCTCTCTCTCTCTCTCTCTCTCTCTCTCTCTCTCTCTCTCTCTCTCTCTCTCATATATATATATATATATATATATATATATATATATATATATATATATATATATATATATATGCGCTATTATTCACGACAAACTTTTTGTACATTAGAGGAATCGAACTCGCTTCTTAAGTTACATATTCAATCCGCCCTAACCGACCAGGTTACTACATCAGATAAATATCCATATCACAGCCCAGACAGTACATGTGGTGCCATTCCCGTCGTTCTGCTATCAACGTGGAATAAAGTATATATATATATATATATATATATATATATATATATATATATATATATATATATATATATATATATAAAATAAAGGAAATATATCCGTCTCTAAGATTTGTTCTGATATAGGCCTACTTACAGGCCTAGCAGGCCCCTTGCAAGCATGATTTTTTTTTTAAGAAGTTTTTCAAATTTTCGAATTTACCAAATAGAGGAGTATGATTAATATAACTTTTTTCAGCTTTATATTAATTATGAAATATGATCAATGTAACCTTTCTTGGAGTCATTACTTTAGTATGAACCTTTACGTCTCTGCTTTGTATAAAGGACAGTGGCTATAGAGGGAAAGATGGGCTGTGGGCGTGGCCATATTGACAAAACCTATACTGTAAACAATGCATATGTAAAGACACGTGACCCAAAAATGTTTATGTTGCTCCTGATGGTGATATCATTAGCTCTCTCTCTCTCTCTCTCTCTCTCTCTCTCTCTCTCT
>JAXCGZ010014169.1:10000-32827 GCA_037179515.1 Halocaridina rubra | reverse complement strand
TCATATGTAAGGAGTCACTGGAGTCGGGGGAGATTCCAAGATGCTGGAAACAAGCAAATGTGATACCTATCTTCAAAAAGGGAAGGAGGGATACGGCTCTGAACTATAGACCAGTTTCCTTGACCAGCATAGTTTGCAAAGTTATGGAGAAACTACTAAGGAAACATATCTCTCTTCACTTGGAATCCTTCAACTTTTTGTCAGTGAGGCAACATGGCTTCAGAGAAGGTAGATCAACAGTAACAAACTTATTAGAATTTTATGATGAGGTAAGCCAAATCTTACAGGAAAGAGAGGGCTGGGCAGATTGCATATTCCTAGACTTCCAGAAAGCGTTTGACACTGTTCCACATGGGAGACTTATTAGGAAGCTGCACTCAATGGCTAGAATAGGTGGAAATGTTTTGGAATGGATAAAAACTTACTTAGAAGGAAGGGAACAGAGGGTTAGAGTAAGACACTCAGTGTCTGAATGGAGAAGAGTTAGTAGTGGAGTTCCACAGGGTTCAGTTTTAGGGCCACTTTTGTTCCTTGTATATGTAAATGACCTACCAGAGTCTGTAAATTCATTCATGAATATGTTTGCAGATGATGCAAAGATTGTGAAGAAAGTAAAAAACGAGAACAATGGTAGAGAACTTCAGGAGGATTTAAATAATCTGCATGAGTGGTCAGAAAAGTGGCTAATGAAATTCAATACTTCAAAATGTAAGGTAATGAGAATGGGTACAAGTGCAAGAAGGCCCAAGCTTGACTACTCGGTGGCTGGAGTACAACTTCAAGAGACAGAAAATGAGAGAGATCTAGGAGTAAACATACTGGCAGATTTGTCTCCAGAAATACATATAAATGGCATAGTAAGGGCAGCATATGCATTCTTATCAAATGTAAGGGTAGCCTTCAGGCACATGGACAAGGAAATGTTCAGAAATATTTATGTAACCTATGTGAGGCCAAAACTCGAATATGCAGCCCCCTTTTGGAATCCGCACTTGAAAAAGCACATAGCTAAGCTTGAAAAAGTTCAAAGACATGCCACGAAACTGGTGCCAGAAATACGCAATCTCAGTTATGATGAGAGGCTGAGGGAATTAGACTTACCATCACTCGAAGCTAGAAGAGTAAGGGGGGATATGGTGACAGTCTTTAAATTCCTTCATGGTTATGATAAAGTGGATAGGGATCGATATTTTGATATGGCTGGCTCTAGAACTAGAGGTCATAGTTTGAAGCTTTGTAAGAAAACTTCTTTGCAGGATGTAAGGAAATACTTTTTCAGTGTAAGAGTAGTTGATAATTGGAATTGGCTAAGCGAGGAGGTAGTTAATGCTATCTCAATCCATAGTTTTAAGGACAGGTATGATAAGTATCACTAAGTCTAAAATGGAACCGATCAGGAGACGGGAAGATACGAGCTTTGGGCACTTTCCCGTAAACACAATTAGGTAATCACAATTAGGTAATCACAGCATGATAAACAATATGGTGGACGAGAGGTTGAGAACCAAAGCCTTTACAGCAGCGCTTCTCTTAAATATGCGTTCTTATTGTGCTGTCTTTTTGGTTTCTCTCTCTTTCCAAAATTTATATTTGGTAATTTTGTAAATAAATTAAATCTAATTCCTTCACGTAACCAAATGCATAAATAAATAAATAAATAAAACCATGACCTTGATGCAGTATATAAGTATACAACAATGCCATTTGACTATTCTTTTGCCAACCTCAACAAACTTTTTTGCATAAAGATTGTATAAATGGCTATGTATACGGTAATTTTGTAAATGAATGAAATCTCATTCCTTAAAATAACCAAATATATAAACAAATAAATATATAAAACCATTAAATATATATTTATATATATATATATATATATATATATATATATATATATATATATATATATATATATATATATATATATATATATATATATATATATATATATATATATATATATATATATAAACAACAATGCAGTGTGACTATTCTCTCGTGATGCTCGACAAACTATTTCGCATAAAATCATAATTACGGCTAGGTTTGGTAATTTTGTAAGTAAACTCTGTATAATCTTTCAATATAGCCAAATACGTAAACATATAAATGAATAAAGCCATTAACTTTATATATACGAATACATCTGTGCTGCTAGCTGTTTATTCGTATGGCGTGCTCACAAACTGTTCAGCGCACACAGTCTGAATTTACCTCACAAGCCAAGTAGGTCGAAAAATTGATCAATTAATTATTTATTGGCCTCTGTCATAATTGCGGAACGTCATAAAATGGGAACCCCCTGTTTTACTATGTAATGTTGTTTGGGCATCAACTAATGTAATGGTTAGAATGCTCGATTTGGGAGGTGATGGACCCGCATGCAAGCTCATGATGGGGAATTAGGAAAGGCTTTCAGCCTTAATACCCCAGCTTCAATCTTTCTATGTCAATAATCATAATGGGGGAATAATAATGAAACAAAAATGTAAATATACCGTTTTGTATTATGAAAATATTTACAAATTACACTACTGAAAGGTATTTTTTTTATTATTATTAATATTATTATTATTATTAATATTATTATTATTATTACTATTATTATTATTATTATTATTATTATTATTATTATTATTATTATTATTATTAAAGTTGTACAAGCTTTATCTTTTTTAACAGAGAGAAAGAAAGAGCAGTACATATTTCACAAATTCTATATGTAGTGTACTCTCCTATAATTGTAGGTACATACGGAGTTTGTTGGCTAACATGAGACTGTTATCATGGTGATGCATTAAAACTATAACATCTTAGAGTTTGCATTGTATAATTGAAGATGTCCTCACCATGTCTTATGCCACATTATTTAAATCTGTAGCCTTTTTTCTTCATTATTCATGCATGTATATTCATAATACAAGTTGTATTTCATTTTTCTAGGCTGCAGAGACAGGTAATAATGATGAGGCTCTTACTACTTGTGCACCTTTATCAACAAGTTCGTCTGTATCAGGAACTTCCTCATCAGGAGTGACGGGGAGCTCCTCTCCTGCATCTGTCCTTCAAGGTACAACAGTGTGTATTGTGAACTTATACTGTATTCTATCATTTATTCTTTTGACAATAAGTATGATCAACCTAATACAATATTACTCAAAACAATGAAGTTTTGGAATTAAGAACACTGGTAGACTTAATGCTAGTGAAGGCAATAATTAAAGTCATAGTTTTAAATGCTCATTAAATATACTTATTATCCTAAAATAAAGTCGTCCATTAATTTTTATTTGCAATTCTCATATCTCAATGTGTTAAGTTACAAATGTATCATGTGTTGCTTATCAGGCCACCAATAAATTAATAACAGCCTGTTACTGAAGACTGCTCTTTAGCAATCATATGTGTATTTTACTGTGTTTAGCATTACTCTTTAGAGAACTGTGATCACAGGCTGCATTATGAATTTTGGCAGTATTTTAGTAATATTTTTACAATGAAAGAGTTAATACATACTCATTTGTGGTGTTAAAGTGGCTTTAATATATTAGTTAATTTTTTTTAAATTTATTCTACATATCGTTTATAAAAAAAATATCTACCTTCTTGATATCTGTCTATCAGCAAAATAGTTCTTTATATAGCTTGATGTGGTATTGTTTTTAGAATTAGTTATACATGGAATATTATGTGGTATGGTATTACGTAAGATATTATTTCTGATGTTATTCAATGTATCATTCATCATATTATTTATATATAAGGTGATGTTGAACTGTTTGGTATGTTGTAGTCATCCTAGGACATAGGTAAGGTATGAAGCTTAAACACAAAGCAAGAGGACTCTAATAACTCAGCTAAATGAGTTTTGCTGTCTACTGGATCAATCCTCTAAATGTGATCATTGACTGTTTTATAAAGACACCTTCCAATGCCAACTGACCTCAAGAAATATCCTTGAGATTTTAATATGCGACTTGAAAAAGACTCATCTGTTTTACTGTTTTGTTGGAATATACTGTATTTTGTGCAGGAGACCTTATCACATCTCCATAGTAGAGAAAGTACTGTAATTTGATGTGACTGATTTATCCACAGCCAAGACAGACTCATATTTCTCTCTTTCTTTAGGCTCAGGGCGTATAACAGTGGACAAAGTGAGAAGTCGAGGTAGCAGTCTTCCTCCTGCCATAGCAGAAAGTATGGCACGTCACAGGGCTCAGGAGCAGCTCCTTTATAAAAAGAAAGTCAAGCATTTGAAAAAAATGCTCAAGGAATTAGTTTATGTAAGTAAATGCTGAATACACTGAATATTTTCCTTTATGATGATACAGTAGACAAGTAAATTTGCTTCTCATCTTTTAAATATAAAGGACTCGTGAAGCATGCAGATGGATTAGTTTCTTGTTTTTCTTCCTCTCGGATAAAGATTTTATTGACAATGATATTGCTACTTGAGACTGAAACATAAATTTGTGGGTCGGTCTGCTAGGAATATACTGCTGTAGACTAAATACCATAACCCATTTCTAAGCTACCATAGAGGGGGAATGTCCATCATCCTGGTTATGATATTATTTCACAAGGTAACCAATATAAAAAAAATACAGGGATTGGAAAGGACATGGCATATGATAATGATGCCACCTTCTCCCCAGGGTACAAGTGGATAATGATATTAAGCTCTAGCAATCTTCTAACTGGCTCATCCATATGCCACAAATTACACCTCCCGTTGATTTGAGCGAGACAGATTTTTTGTTCAACTTTGGAGGTATTCTTCACTGCTTGAGAGAGGTGAAAATTCCTGGTGATAGTATCTGTTCTTATAGCAATACCTGTCAGAGTCCTATGAAGTCAGAAGGATGGCCACAACTTGGAAAAGAGGGGAGATTGTAGAGCTTCATCATTTGCTATTAATCTTTACCCCTTTTGTCAGCTTTGATGTAACACGACTATTACAGGGAAGCTAAGATTGCTAGCCCTGTTATCTCTTCTAGTTGCCTCTTATGCATTAAGTACATGTGACGTGGTTTGTATCCTTAATATTACATGTATTTTTCAATACTTTGCTTTATCTACTTCATAGATGTGCAAATAGAGACTGAAATTTATGAGAATAGTGTGTTAAATTTGATTTTTTTAATAGGAAAATGCTGCACTTTGTGATCAAGTAGCAGAAGTTCAGATGCAAGTTGTAGTAGCAGCTGAAGAAAGATCTTTCTTGCTAAAACGTCTTTGCCATCACCAAACAACCGCTGACCATCATAGTCAACTTAATGCAAAGGTAAATCTCATTTTCCTGTCACCATATATTGACAGACTATAAAATTGATTATAAATGCAGAGTTAGAAATAATGCCAATTGGACGATTCATACATATTAATTTTTGGCCTACATATTTTGAATATTTTAAATAAAGAGGTTTTCAGTTATATGCAATGATGCTCTTTATATTGATGAGTCTTCATGGCTTCTTAACATGTCATATTTCACCTTTAAGTTGTTTTCAAAAAATGTAGAAAGAAGGAATTGCAACTGTTTCATTCACAATATATTTTGTTCAACTTCTACACCATCAGTGGAATATGTGGATAGTATTATATCCTCCCTACACAAATTTTATAATGACAAAATTATAGAAATAATGTCATCGCCCATAAAGACAAAAGGGTGACCACAATAAAAGTAGAAACTGCAGCATGGCTTCACTTCATGCTGTTCAGATTCAAATCATATATCAGTTGTTTTGCAGGAAGAAAAAAAAGTCAGGGATGGAGGTACTGTTAATCCTTCATTTCTCTAGCCCATTTAAAATCTTTCTACAACACGTAGAGTATATGTATGTAGAGTTCTCTCCCGATCACTAGGAACTATTTTCCTCTATGATATGCAAAGGTCCCTCTCCCCCCCACTGTCAAGGATATTTTTTTTTCCAGACAGGACTCTATATCCCACTGAGCCAGCAGGGTAGCCACAAATTGTAGAAAAAACTGAGGAGATTACAGGCCTTCAACAGACCCTGCTCCTTCTAGTTCTGCTTGTTGTTTAGTGGCAAGATAATATATTTAGGGAGGGAGGCTTTAACAACCCTTCACTGCCTACCTTTTATAGTCAGTTCTTACCACACAGCAAATATGAGACAGAATTCTTTGTCTCCACCCCCAGTAATAATAATATTAATAATAGTATAATGAAAAAATTAAGAAGAAGATGAAGAAAATAAAAATAAAAGAATTAAAGATGGTGCCATATCCTCTTGAAGCTAACAAGGTAATCTCGACTGAACAAAATAGGAATGCAACACAGCTTCGTCATACCCAGGGTATCATTTCCATAAGGTGTTTTGTGGCAAGAACAGAGATGTGGACATTAATAGTAAAAATAATATTAATAATAATGATAATATTTTTTTCATATACAGTATCCTCTGTTAGTCCAGTTTTGCAGAATGACAGCAGCACTTCATCTAACCCATCTATTTTAAATTTTTTTCTATGCTTGGAATTATCTCTTGCAAGTCCATCACGAGAATGAAAAAACAAATAACGCTTTCCTAGTAGTCTTATGCTCACCATTAGCTATTAATAGTTATGAAGGGTCGTTTATACCTCAGCAGCTCGAGAAAGGCAGTCTTTAGGATTTTAACAAATTGTTTCAAGCTGTTCTCTACGATGATATAATTTTGCTTTATCTCAACCCTTCGATTTTATACCATTTCTTGCTCAGACTTCTAACCAGGCAAAATATTATTCACCTCTGTTTTGTTTTTCTCTTGGCACATCACTACATCTGCAATACTCTAGTATTAATTAGTAATAATAATGAAAGCATTTGAATATATCTGTACTCATAAGGATATGGTAGGAAAAGCCTATCAATAAAACAACGAAAATATATATATAAAAAGTACTTATTAATTTCGTGACCTTAACTGGCCACCTACTCATAAGGATATACCGGTATTTAATTTATTCAAACACCCTCTGATTGCCATTTCTTGTTTGTTTGTTTTTTCCTTTAGGGAAACAGTTATGTTCCTCTTGGGAATGCTAGTGTAGAAAATTGGGATGGGAAAAAACCAAAACCTATTGTCTTGAAGCGGAAGCCTTCTGATGCTACACATGGTAAGGGAACCTTTGGTTTTTTGTTTTTGAAAATTATATTTCAGAGGCAGTTCCAGAACTTTTCTGAAGAATGGGGACGTATATTTGAGTTCTTTTCTCACAGAGTTCCTGTGACTATACAGTTGAGTGTTGGTATATTGAACAATCTTTGGTTGCTAAATAACACAAAAACTATTTTACCTCATATTTTATTCAGTCTTTCTGTCTCCTTATGCAGTTTTTTAGTATTAGCAAACTTTTCAACCAGGTACCACTATTATTGACCCTTAAGGTGCTCTGATCTGTAAATTTTACAACTAAAACAAAAAGAAGTTACAGCGCAGTATGTAATCATACAAATATAAATTCTCTCTCTCAGATACACACATGCACAATTTGCATAGTAAGATCACTGCTATTTTAGCCTGCTTATTTTATGCATGCGTGGTTAAAGATATTCATTATCATATATAAAACTGATTTTCTATATTTGATAATCTTCAGATGTTAGCGTGATACTCATCTCTAAGATGGACTTTTTTTAATGAGATATTTGAGTAGCTACAACTGTAGGTAAAGAATAAAGGTGGCTGAACGTTAGTACTCTCTCTGTCCATCCTTAGCTCTTTTTGCAAATTGTTTCATGGCAAGAAATAATGTTCTCTGAGGAAGATTGCCAGCAACGCTTTCCTTTTCCATGTATTTTCCTCTCATGACATGCACATTGTACAAGTGTGGCATTCTTTCTTCTGCATCAGTTTTCAGTCGGCATTGGTGATTATTGTAAAGTAATCTGTCACATGGGATAAGCAAATGAAATTGGGGTCCCTTTTATTGATTACAAAAGGGAATTAATATTTTGCCTCATCCAGATGTAAACAACTTTTACCTCTTATAATTAGGTACCAGTTCGTCAGGGTTGTCACATCCTGGAGGATCTTCAGAGAAGAATAAGGCAAGAAGAAGTGGTAGCAATAAACCCAAGAGACTCTGCCCTCCCATCACGTTGGACTCAGCAGGTCGTCCTATATTTCCCATAACTCTTGGTCCTTTGACAATCCACAGCCTAGGAGAGGTAGGTCTTCTGGTCATGAGTACTTATATATGTAAATTCATTTTTCGGAAGAGATGCCACATTTCACCCATGCCATCAAGGTTGTCGCAGCTGTAGCAAAAGTGCTGGAGTTCAGTACTATGAAATGCTTAGTTCAACCTCACATCATTTGATAGTTGCATTCTAGCAAGAAAATCTAATTAATTGTTCTTACTATGAGAATGCAGTAATGCCTTTTATACATTTTTTATTCTGATTAAATCAAAATATCACCTTCTACTGTGGGTATGTAGATCGGTATTTTGTGGCTTTGGAAACTGTTCTGTGAATTCCCATTTTTCATGTCCCTGGTTCTGTTCCACAACATTGGCTAGGTGGTAAAACTTTAGTAACTACATCATTTGGTCAGTGTTTCCTCATTATGACAGGCATCTTAGACAGTTAAAAACTAACTTGGTGTAGAATATATTATGTGCAGTTTGTGGTGCAACTTCCCTAAGATTTTTGTGTATTTTCATGAAAGTTTCTATTTATTTATAAGGGTGCATTAAATATTAATTTTTACACTTTCCTGGTTATATATATTTTACTTTATTGATTCATTGTAAAACCCATAACATTGAGATTGGTTTGCAATGCTGTGAATTCAGTGTTCACGTCTTCACTCTCTGTTTCATTAGTGCCTCAGCTTGAACATTCTTCATAGAGTGTGCTTGCTTAATTTTCATTGGACACTCCATAATTCTTAATTTTTATAAAAGATACTAAAGGAACTAAATCTTTTATTGTATTACTATTTCAAGATTGAAAGTAAGAGATGACAAGATTATTTTACTGTATTACTACTTCCAGATAGTGAGTGAGAGAGATGCTTATCACACAGAGCAGTGCATATTTCCTGTGGGATTTTGTTCATCCAGAATGTATGCAAGTCTTAGAGACCCCCTTCGTTCTGTTCTTTACACTTGCAAAATACTTGATGGAGGACCAATACCAAGGTATACAGAGTATTTATACACGACTACAGAACAGCCCACATACTGAACCAGTTTGTCAGTCACTATGTACTGTATATTGTAGGACTGTGCATTACAATCTTACGTATGGGAAGTTATTTACTGTTTATTTACACATATAATGCGGTTAATTATATATATATATATATATATATATATATATATATATATATATATATATATATATATATATATATATATATATATATATATATATATATATATATATATTTTTTTTTTTTTTTTTTTTTTTTTTTTTTTTTTTTTTACACCAGGACGGGCCAAAATATTTTTTAAAATAAAACAGCCCTCATCGGGCCTGGGCACGAAGAATACATAAAGTAAAGAGAAACAGAGATGGAGAGTGTAATGTATATATATATATATATATAGACACTCCCCAACTTACAAATGAGTTAAGTTCCAGAAGTCTGTTCCTAAGTAGACTTGTTTGTAAATTGTGTTTAGGTAAAAAAAAATTACTGTACAGAACATACATATACAGTACTGTATATTATTTAGACTAAAGACACTTAGCTAATACAGAAAACATAAAGTATACGGTATTAATGAATATTAATGCAGTAATAATAATGTAATAACACAGTACAGTACAGATATACATACATTAATACTTGGGTAAATAATGGGGTTTTTGTTCGTACCCGTGAATGTTCGTAACTCGGTTGTTCATAGGTAGGGGAGCTTTTATATATATATATATATATATATATATATATATATATATATATATATATATATATATATATATATATATATATATATATATATATATATATATATATATATATATATATATATATATATATATATATATATATATATATATAGTGGTGACCCCAACCCAATAATTTACTCCGTTCCCAAAACCTGTTCAGAGTCGGGTTTATTTTTCCCATTGAAAGCTTGTTAATTCAATTAATCCGTTCCTACTCACAATAAATATTCATTTTAAAATTTTTCTAGTCAGTGTAAACTTGAAATATAATACAGGTTATATGTATTTCATCTGTAAAAGAAAAGTTACATTAATAATAGGAAAGAATTCTACTCTACTAAACTAAAACTTGGTACAGTACTGTATTTACCTTTGTGCATGATTGTTGCTGGCATACATACATGGTGGTGGAGGAGGAGGGCTACTCCTTCGATTTTGCCATGTCCTACTGCGTGGCAATATCAGAAATACGAACACCATTTTCGTGCTTAAAAATTATTTCCTTCCTAGTTTCCACTGTTATGCATCTAGGGTGTTTGACTCCACTGTCACTAACACTTTTAACTTTCTTAGGAGTCATAATAAGGGCTACTTTAAAGGGAAAAACAATGGAAAATAAAGCATTAACTACGAACAGATCACGAACAATCTACACAGCGCAGGCACCAATGCAGAACTGAGAGCTGGCAAGCGTGAAACGTGGTTGCCTGACCAACATGTGTGTTCGTGGGAGCAGGTATAGTATTCGTGGGTTGGGGTAACCACCCACTGTATATATATATATATATATATATATATATATATATATATATATATATATATATATATATATATATATATATATATATATATATATATATATATATATATATATATATATATATATATATATATATATATATATATATATATATATATATATATATATATATATATATATATATATATATATATATATATATATATATATATATATATATATATATATATATATATATATATATATATATATATATATATATATATATATATATATATATATATATATATATATATATATATATATATATATATATATATATATATATATATATATATATATATATATATATATATATATATATATATATATATATATATATATATATATATATATATATATATATATATATATATATATATATATACACAGTGTTCCTTCAATTATCGCGAAGGTTTGGTTCCGGGACCCGGCGCAAGACAGGAAAATCGCGGAGTAGGATCACCCTATATGTACATAGATATTTTAATTTATTTTTACGTTTACACCGCATAAACTGTATAAACCCTTCCTGTACTGTTAACAAACTACTCTTTACTTCATAAATAACAGCATGCAAACGTAAATTTATATGACATACTCATGTACATAGGTATTTTACAATTATTTTTACGTTTACTGTATAAACCCTCCCTGCACTGTTAAAAAACTACCCTTTACTTTATAAATAACAGCATGCAACGTAAATTTATATGTACTTGATAGGTAAACTTACCGTGAATGAGGTGGTAATGAGTTTGTAGATGCCAGAGGAAATTATTCCGCAGCCAATAACAGCTTTACGACTGATATTCATTGAGGCCAAAATAGCAGCCGACATCCGTAAACCTTTTTCCTTCTTTCAGCATATCAAAGAGTTTCACCTTATCTGTTATGATTAACATTTTCCTTTGCCGCTTAGGCTCACTACAAGAAACCTTAGAAGATGAAGGATGCTTGGGAG
Source organism: Halocaridina rubra (assembly GCA_037179515.1). NCBI lineage: Eukaryota > Metazoa > Arthropoda > Malacostraca > Decapoda > Atyidae > Halocaridina > Halocaridina rubra. The sequence continues at coordinate 21,148 of JAXCGZ010014169.1, read as the reverse complement.
GCATTGCAAAGGTTAAAATATGCGAGTAAAAAAATCACAAGCAAAGCGTATTCATAAGCACAACGTGAACGGCGCACACGTGAGTTAGACTGAACGAGTGAGGCGAGACAATGGAAGATGGTCAAGCCTTTGTCCGAAACGTTGATAACGGTATCGTATTTTACATGTTGCAATACCGTTAGGATTTATGTTTTTTTACTATTTTTTACTGTTTTATTATTCTTAGGCTAAGAAATACGTTTTTTTATCAATAAAATCATGAAACTACTGGAAAGTTGAATATATATGCTAGCTCACGTAGGTGCGACCCCAATACATTGTACGCTATCGGACACTATTCACATGATGCAATACTGTGAGTTATATATCTAAATTTATGTCTTTTACTATTTAATACTGTGAGTTATATATCTAAATTTATGTGTTTTACTGTTTTATTACTCTTAGGTTAGGAAATACTTGTTTTATCAATAAAATAATGAAAATTTCAATATGTACTATCTTACGTAGGTTCAACCCTTTTCGTTTTCTGAAACACTGATACCGGTATCATATTTTACATGATGCAATACTGTTAGTATTTATATTTTTTACTATTTTTTACTGTTTTATTATTTTTAGGCTAAGAAATACGTTTTTTTATCAATAAAATCATGAAACTACTGGAAATATAAATATACTGTATATGCTAGCTCACGTAGCTGCGACCCCAATACATTGTACGCTATTGGACACTATTTCACATAATGCAATACTGTGAGTTATACTGTATATCTAAATTTATGTTTTTTACTATTTTTTACTGTTTTATTATTCATAGGCTGGGAAATAAATTTTTTTTATCAATTAGATTATGAAATATGTTTTTTTCAATAGAAAAATGAAAATACTGAAAATTTTAATTTTTTTTAATATTTTAATATTTTTGCATATACCAAAGAAAAAAAAAATTTGCCAAAAAAAAATCGCGGTACAGTGAAAACGCGAGCCAAGAAATGCGATCCAGCGAAGGATCACTGTGTATATATATATATATATATATATATATATATATATATATATATATATATATATATATATATATATATATATATATATATATATATATATATATATATATATATATATATATACACAGTGATCCTTCACTGCATCGCATTTCTTGGCTCGCGATTTCACTGTACCGTGATTTTTTTGGCTTTTTTTTTTTTATGCAAAAATATTAAAATATTAAAAAAATAAAAAATTTCAGTATTTTCATTTTTTTATGGAAAAAACATATTTCATTATCTAATTGATAAAAAAAAATTATTTCCCAGCCTACGAATAATAAAACAGTAAAAAATAGTAAAAAACATCAATTTAGATATACAGTATAACTCACAGTATTGCATCATGTGAAATAGTGTCCAATAGCGTACAATGTATTGGGGTCGCAGCTACATGAGCTAGCATATATATTTATATTTCCAGTAGTTTCATGATTTTATTGATAAAAAACGTATTTCTTAGCCTTAGAATAATAAAACAGTAAAAAATAGTAAAAAACATAAATACTCACAGTATTGCACCATGTAAAATACGATACCGGTATCAGCGTTTCGGAAAACGAAAAGGGTCGAACCTACGTAAGATAGTACATATTGAAATTTTCATTTTTGTATTGATACAACAAGTATTTCCTAGCCTAAGAGTAATAATACAGTAAAAAATAGTAAAAAACATAAATTTAGATATATAACTCACAGTATTGCATCATGTGAAATAGTGTCCGATAGCGTACAATGTATTGGGGTCGCACCTACGTGAGCTAGCATATATATTAAAATTTCCAGTAGTTTCATGATTTTATTGATAAAAATATATATTTCTTAGCCTAAGAATAATAAAACAGTAAAAAATAGTAAAAAACATAAATACTAACAGTATTGCAACATGTAAAATACGATACCGCTATCAGCGTTTCGGACAAAGGCTTGCACCATCTTCCATTGTCTCGCCTCACTCGTTCAGTCTGACTCACTTGTGCGCCATTCACGTTGTGCTTATGAATACGTTTTGCTTGTGATTTTTTTACTCGCATATTTTAACCTTTGCAATGCCTCCCAAGCATCCTTCATATTCTAAGGCTTCTTGTAGTGAGCCTAAGTGGCAAAGGAAAAAATGTTAACCATAGCAGATAAGGTGACACTCTTAGATATGTTGAAAGAAGGAAAAAGGTTTACGGATGTCGGCCGCTATTTTGACCTCAATGAATAACAGCCGTAAAGCTGTTATTGGCTGCGGAATGATTTCCTATGGCGTCTACAAACGCATTACCACCTCATTCATGGTAAGTTTACCTATCACGTACATATAAATTTACGTTGCATGCTGTTATTTATAAAGTAAAGGGTGGTTTTTTAACAGTGCAGGGAGGGTTTATACAGTAAATGTAAAAATAATTGTAAAATACCTATGTACATGAGTATGTCATATAACTTTATGCTTGCATGCTGTTATTTATGAAGTAAAGGGTGGTTTGTTAACAGTACAGGGAGGGTTTATACAGTTTATACGGTGTAAACGTAAAAATAAATTAAAATATCTATGTACATATAGGCTGATCCTTCTCCGCGATTTTCCTGTCTCGCGCCGGGTCCCGGAACCGAACCTTCGCGATAATCGAAAGAACACTGTATATATATATATATATATATATATATATATATATATATATATATATATATATATATATATATATATATATATATATATATGTGTTTTATTATTATTTTTTTTTAAATGATTGTGATGCCAGGACCGGCCAAAAAAAATAATAAAATAAAACCGCCCTTAATATATATATATATATATATATATATATATATATATATATATATATATATATATATATATATATATATATATATATATATATATATATATACCTAGTTCTTGGAATAACGCGAAGATTGGTTCTCAGAAGTGCCGTGTAATGTAAAATTCGTGTAATGTGACGAGTCATTTTCCATAAGAAACAATGATAATGTTTATAGACTTATCACAACTGTACATTGACACACTATTCCAAAGATATAAGATAAGTAAAACATATTTTACAAGTACATAACATAGCAGAAAGACCTGTAGCTATTTTTAAGAGTATAAAAGATATTCAGATTTACTGTACAGCAAGCAAATTAACATACTGTACTCTATTATGTGGTGGGCAACAGACATACACTGGAATGTGCATGGTGGCGGTGAGCACGTAACTTAAGCGGTAGATGAGGAGGAGGATACGAGAATACGAACCTCTATCTGCAAACGTAAGCAAAGATAAAATAAAAATATAAAATAACCAAAGCAAGACTAAAAATCTAACAAAAAAATTTCATAATGCAATGCCTAAATGTAAAACACATTCTACTCACTCTATATACGGTGCGCAACAAGCATGGGATGGGCGTGGTGGCAGTGAGCACATGACGTATGCTGTAGCGGAAGAGGAGGGGGAAACGTTAGAATGAACCCCATCTGCAAACGTAATCAAAGATAAAAAAAAAATTAACAAAAGCAAGACTAAAAAACTAAAATAAATTACATTATGCAATGCCTGAAGTAGTTACAAAAAAGAAAAGATACACACATTCTACTCACTCTATTATACGGTGAGCAACAGGCAATGGACGAGCGTAGTGGCGGTGAGCACTTGACATAAGCAGTATAAGAAGAGGAGAGGGAACCCCTATCTGCAAATGTAAAAAACAATTAACAAAGGCAAGACTAGAAAACTAATTTTTTTTCATTATGCAACGCCTGAATTATTGTAACAAAAAAAAATATAAAACACATTTTACTCACTCTATATGCGATGACCAACAGGTATGGGATGAGCCTGGTGGTGGTGAGCACTTGACATAAGTGGTATTAGAAGAGGAGAACAAACCTCTATTTGCAAATGTTTAAAACAATTAAGAAATGCAAGACTAGAAAACTAAATTTTTTTCAATATGCAATGCCTGAATTACTGTAAAAAAAAAAAATATACAACACATTTTACTCACTCTATAAATGGTGACCAACAGGTATGGGATGAGCGTGGTGGCGGTGAGCACTTGACATAAGCGGTATTAGAAGAGGAGAACAAACCTCTGTCTGCAAAAGTAAAACACAATTAACAAATGCTAGACTAGTAAACTATATTTTTTTCATTATGCAATGCCTGAATTACTATAACAAAAATAAATATAAAACATATTCTACTCACACTATACACTGTGAGCAACTGGTATGGGCCGAGCGTGGTGGCGGCGAGCATTTGACATAAGTGGTAGGAGAAGAGGAAAGGGAAGCGTTAGAACAAACCTCTAGCTGCTTAAATAAATAAAGATACAGTAACAAAAAAATTAATCAAAGCAAGACTAGAATTTTTTTTTTTCATTATGCAATACACAGTAATAATGTAAATAAAAAATATTAGACACATTCTACTCACTTTATATATGGCGAGCAACAGACGTCGAGCGTGTTTGAGGCGAGCAGGTGATATAAGCGGTAGGAGAAGAGGAGGAAGTGGAAGAGCCAACCCCTAGCTGCAAAAATAAATAAAGCTACCATTAAAAAAAATGAAAAAACTAGAAAATCTTTTTTTTTTATTTATGCAAGGCCTGAATATAATATTGTAGTATGATATTAAAAACATAACATAAACAAAAGTAAAAGATTACAGAGGTGCACTCACTCTATGTACAATGGACAACAGTCATACTGGGACGAGTGGGGTGGCGTTGAAAGGGTGAGTTAAACGGTAGGAGAGGGAGGTGAAGAGGAGGAATGGGGAGAGATAACCCCTGGTTGTGGTTGGGGTTCATGCTGCTCAGATGTGCTGGGCTGAGGGTCATCAAAATCACTTCTTTTGACTAAGAATTAAGTATCAAGAGTTGCCTGCCGTGCAGTTCTCCTCTTTTCTCTTAAAATTTCACTATAGCAGGATATATCATGCATGACCTTTCTAGATGTCATGTCTGCACGCTCTATATTATGATCGTCCTCATCCAAAATTTCCAAGACACTCTCTATAAGGTGAAAAAATTGGGTCAATCTACTCACAGTGAGTTATTTCATGGGGCTCTCAGAAAGTGCTGCTGCCTCGTTTTTCTCCCTCTCCTCACATTGTCGTTCACCTTCCATGTTCTCCAAATCCTCGGCAGTCAATTCCTCCGTGTGGGAATCAAGGAGGGCATCCACATCCTCATCATCAACGTTGGTGAATCCCATGTGATGTGCGAGCTGAAGGCACTCAAGTCTCGTTTTTGACAGCCAATCATTGGGATCAAAACCTGTGAAAAAGTTCATTAACTGCGGGCAAAGCTTCTTCCATGCTCCATTTATATATGACTGTGTAACTCCAGCCCAAGAATCCTTCACATACCAAATGGAGTGCTTGATATTAAAATCTTTCCAGTAATCCTTAACCGCAGTCTTCTTAATGTCTACCGCCGAGATATCGCCGGCCTCAGCTGCTCTCTCAAGGTCGCCCATGCTGACGTCAGTCTTACTGCTGAGGTCTTTAAAAGAATGCTTAAGGTAATGCGATTTCAGCATCTGCACTACCCCCTGGTCCATTGGTTGGAGTAGGGAAGTTGTATTTGGCGGCAGAAACACAACTTTTATATTAGGATGAAGATTGGCACTTGACGGAGGATGGGATGTAGCATTGTCTAAAATGAGAAGAATTTTGAAGGGTAAATCCTGACTCCTGCAATACACTTCTAACTCGTTTGGGAGACGTGTCAAGAAGTAATCTTCAAAAATATTCCCAGTCATCCATCCTTTCCTATTTGATTACCAGTGCACTGGAAGTAACTTTTTATAGTAATCCTTTAGTGCACAAGGATATTCCGAATGATATATCATTACCGGCTTCAACTTCATGTCACCCTTAGCGTTAGCACCAATCACTAGGGTAAAGCGATCTTTTGCTGCCTTATATCCTGAAGCATGTTTTTCTTCTATGGAAATATACATCCTTTTTGGCATTCGCTTCCAGAATAAAGCAGTTTCGTCCATATTGAAAATCTGTTTTGACTTATATCCCCCTTCCTATTTGATGGCCTTTAATTCAGCAGGAAACCGTTTTGCCGCCTCCTTATCAGCTGATGCTCTCTCGCCTTGTAATTTTCAGTTGAAATAACCAAACCTACGCTGAAAATTAGAAAACCAACCAGAGCTAACTGTAATGGGTTTTACTTCTTCGCCTTCCACCTGGGATTTCAAATACTGGTAAATCTAGCATGCTTTTTCCCTGATGATATTATATGGCAAGTTTGTTTGCTGTTTGTTCTTAATGGTCATCCAAGTACTTAGCATTTTTTCCATTGTCTCCATAATATCTGATCACGCATTTTTTCCATTGTCTCCATAATATCTGATCACGCATATGAAGACTTAGCCGCAGTTAAACTAACACCAGCTTTGGCGTTTTTCTTTATTTTTTCTGCATTTTTACGAATAGTGCGCAGCGTGCTTTTACTGAGATGCATCGCCCATTTAATGGCGACCATACTCTCACCACGCTCATAACGGGCCAACACTTGAAGTTTTACTTCAAGGCATATTGCCTTTTTCGCTCTTTTGGGAGTAGAAGCACTTCCACAGTCTTTTTCTGGGCGTTTACTAGCCATGATAGTACAGTACTATAATCTGTAAAATATTAAAGAACTGAAAACACAAACACAAATAGAACAAGAGATATATCCACGCACTTAATGTTCAGCCACGTACTTACCATTTTTTCCATTTTCTCCATCATATCCGATCGAGAATATGAAGACTTAGCTGCAGTTAACCTAAAACCATATTTTGCACTTTTCTGTATTTTTTCCGCATTTTCACGGATAGCGCACAACTTGCTTTCACCGAGATGCATCGCCGGTTTAATGGCGACCGTACTCTCACCACGCTCATAACTGCCCAACACTTGCAATTTTACTTCTAAGAATTATTGCCTTTTTCGCTCTTTTGGGAGTAGAAGCACTGCCACAGTCTTTTCCAGGGTGTTTACTGGCTATGATAGTGCAGTATATAATCTTTAAAATATAAAAGAACTGAAAACACTAACCTTAACACAAACACAGAACAAGAGATATATCCACGCAGTGTGCTGGATGAAGACACACTGAAGCACATGCCAGCATGGCAGGGAAGAGCCTCCGAGGCGGTCGCTTATTTACTAAAATGAAAAAAAAAATTCAAATTTTTTGAGGGGTGGGCATTAATCATGTATTTCGCATTGTTTTACTATTATTTTTGGGGAGCGTTATTCCAATTTCGCATATTTTAAACACGCGTAAAAAGTGAACCGAGTGTATATATATATATATATATATATATATATATATATATATATATATATATATATATATATATATATATATATATATATATATATATATATATATATATATATATATATATATATATATATATATACCCACAGTAGTGTCCCCAACCCACGAATGTTTGTTCCCACGAAGAAAATCAACCCACATACAAATTTACATGCCAAATCACGAACAAAACTAACTCACGGACATGCATTTGTCGGCCAGGCGACCACATTTCACACTCGCCTGCTCTCACTTCTGTCATTGGTGCCCGCGTTGTGTAGTTCATTCGTCATCTATTATAGTTCTTTCTTTATTTTCCATTGTTTTGCCTTTCATATACAGTAGCCCTTATTATGGCTCCTAAGAAAGTTAAAAGCGTTAGTGACAGTAGAAAGATAGAAAAAAAGAAATTCTAAGAATGAAAATGGTATTTGTGTGTCTGATCTCGCCACGCAGTATAACATGGCGAAATCGACTATCTGTACTATTTTAAAGAGTAAAGAGATCTATAAGGCAGCTGACGTGGTTAAGGGAGTAAATATATTAACGAAGAAAAAGTCATAGTTGATAGAAGAGGTAGAAAACTTATTGTTGCTGGGGATAAATGAAAAACATCTGGTTGGAGATAGTATTAGCAAGACCAATATATGCGCTAAGACTTTGCAAATCCACCAAGATTTAGTAGCGAACTATCCGACTTCTAGTGGTGCTAAAGTTGATGAATTTAAAGCCAGCAGAAGATGGATTGAGCACTTTCGTCGACAAACTGGGATTCATAGCATCATTAGACATGGAGAGGCAGCTAGTTACGACCAAAAAACAGCGGATTCTTACGTTAAGGAATTCGCTAAATTTATCGAGGGTGAAGGTTATATCCCGCAACAAGTTTTTAAGTGTGATGAAATGGGACTCTTTTGGAAGAAAATGCCTAATAGATCCTATAAATCCTAAATGGAAATGTCACTGCCTGGCCACAAACAAATGAAAGACAGGCTTTCACTTTTATTGTGTGCTAATGCTAGTGGGGAGTATAAGATCAAGCCTCTTTTAGTTTACCACTCAGAAAATCCGCATGTTCTTAAGAGCAATAACGTGTTCAAAGCTTCCGGTAATGTGGAGGTCAAATCCAAAGGCTTGGGTCTCACAGATTTTATTCCTAGAGTGGTTGATTGAAGTGTTTGTGTCATCAGTGAAGAAATATCTTGAGGAAAATGGTTTGACCTGTAGTTATTTATATTAACATACAAATAGTGCACAGTATAAAATATACAGATTTACTGTACAGTAAACAAATTACTGCACTCTGTTATGCTGTGGGTACACTGGGACGTGCGTGATGGCGGTGAGCACCTAACTAAAGCGGTGGGAGAAGAGGAGGAGGATGCGGGAGAACGAACCTCTATCTGCAAACGTAAACAAAGATAAATAAAAAATAACGAAAGCAAGAATAAAAGACTAAGTAAAAATCTCATTATGCAATGCCTGAATGTAAAACACATTTTATTCACTCTATATATGGTGAGCAACAGGCACGGGACGAGCGTGGTGGCGGTGAGCACTTGTACTCTCACCCTGCTCATAACGGGCCAACACTTGAAGTTTTACTTCAAGGTTTATTGCCTTTCTCACTCTTTTGGGGGTAGAAGCACTTCCATGGTCTTTTCCTGGGTGTTTACTGGCCATGATAGATACGAATATAAAAATCTACAAAAAACACAGGAAATACAAACCTTACCACAAAAACATTTAGCATATGATATGCCCCCCACCTGCGGGCCAAAAGGGAAGGTCCGCTCACCCTCAAGGGAGAACATCAAGGAAGAACAAGCGATATATCCACACAGTATGCTGCATAAAGAGACACTGAAGCACATGGCCGCATGGCGAGAAAGCGCCTCCGAGGCGGTCGCTTATTTACTAAAATGAAAATTTTTTTCGAATTTTTCACGAACACGTTACTCGCTCATTTCGTATTTTTTGACTATTATTTTTTGGAGCCATTATTCCAATTTTGCGTATTATAATAACACGTAAAAAGCAAGTTGAGTGTACTTGAGTTGAATGTGAACAGGTGAAGATTTTCCAAGAGGAGCAGTCAGCTGAGGAAGGGGATGAGAGGGTACAGGTGTCCAGGTAAGAATTTAAAGAAATTTTTAGTAAGTGGAATGATGTGCAGGCTTTTTTTGAGAATCATCACCCAAATAAATGGGTCTTCGTGGCTAAATAGTAGCGTCCACGACTCTGTGTCAGCAGGTTGAGGGTTTGCGCCCCGTCACGGACTGAGGTTAGTAAGGGCATACACTCAGGGTAACGATTACATTTGCCAAAACAAGTCCTTCGCAAGAAGGCAACCGTCCTAGCCCTTAATAGAAAAGGGAGTTCGAGAATAAAACCGAATCATCATCATCAATCAATCACCCAAATAAAACTGGGCAATAGAGTAGTGAACATGGTAAATGACAATGCAGTGACTATGTTTAGAAAAACTTTACCAAAGAAAAAGATAAATTTCTCTAGATCGTTTCCTTGTCCCAGTTGGCAGGGAAGCAGCTTCTAAAAGAGAAAAGAGGGAGAAAACACCAGAAATAGACCCTGTATCGGAAGAGTTCCCTAATGTTTTTATGGAAGGGGACTCTCCTTCCAAAAATTAGTCCCTCCCCTCCTCCTCCACCACCATCCACATATGAAAGCAACAATCATCCACAAAGGTAAATACAGTACTGTTTCTTACCAACAATATGTGCTCTTTCCTACTGTATTTGTCATTAGTGGGAGAATGAGACAACTTTTTCTAAGCGTTGGACTATGCTATTTTATACTGGGTATCAATTAGTGTATCCTGTATACCTGAATATGTATATGTTTTACTTTAGTAGAGTAGAATTCTTTTCTAGTATCAATGTAATTTTCCATTTACAGATCATATACATATAACCTGTATTATATTTCCTGTTTTTAGTGACTAAAAAATTTTTTTTATGAATATTTATTGCGACCAGGAATGGATTAATTGAATTTACTTGCTTTTCAATGGGAAAATAAATCCAACCCACAAACAATCCAACCCAGGAACAGGTTTTGGGAACGGATTAAGTACGTGGGTTGAGGTTACCACTGTCTATACAGTATATATATACAGTAACCCCTCGCTACATCATGGTTCATCATTTTTTTTTTTTTTTAAGATGATTGTGACACCAGGACAGGCCAAAAAATGATAAAATAAAACCGCCTTTATCATTCTGTAAAGAGGAACAGAGATGGAGAGTGTAATGACCTGTCAGATGTGAAGGGATTATAAAAGATGCGTAATGAATATCCAATTCTCTGCTGGTTTTAATATACCTCTGCATTACTTTCATGATGTCTATTCCAAAAATTCTCCTTAGGTCTTATTATTATTATTATTATTATTGGCAACAATAATTTTCCTTTGATGAAGATTGTGGAGATTATTATTATAATTATTACTATTATTTTTATTATTATTATTATTATCATTATTATTATTATTATTATTATTATTATTATTGTTATTAAGGTCTCATCATTGTTTGGATGTCTGTTGGTTTACTATTTACTTTAATAGCTGTGTACAGTGCCCCTCCCTAGTTGGCTGGGACAAAGAGTGTGTGGGGGGATGGGTAGAATAGAATGTTGGAGAGAGAGAGAGAGAGATGTATCCTTTTAAAGTTCCATCAGGAAATGAAGACAGAGAGTGAATTTAAAATGGAGGGAAATTTTCTCTCTCTCTCTCTCTCTCTCTCTCTCTCTC
>JAXCGZ010014169.1:0-5000 GCA_037179515.1 Halocaridina rubra | reverse complement strand
GCACATTACATATGTGAAAACATGAATCATTTTTTACCCCGACCGGGACTCGAACCTAGGACTTATGATTACTAAGTCAAGGCGCTACCACTACACCACAGAAGGTTAAAAGGAAGCCAACCTTATAGCTTATATCTGCTATACTTAGGAATGAACGCATTCTAACTGAATGCCACTATGTTCATATTACAGATTCCCCTACCTCACTCGTGGCTTCATTTTAGCATTTAATTCAATTCTCAATCTCATTCGGGCCATGAAATAACCAATTAAGCACATTACATATGTGAAAACATGAATAATTTTTTACCCCGACCGGGACTCGAACCTAGGACTTATGGTTACTAAGTCAAGGCGCTACCACTACACCACAGAAGGTTAAAAGGAATCCAACCTTATAGCTTATATCTGCTATACTTAGGAATGAACGCATATGTTTTCACATATGTAATGTGCTTAACTGGTTATTTCATGGCCCGAATGAGATTGGGAATTGAATTAAATGCTAAAATGAAGCCACGAGTGAGGTTGGGGAATCTGTAATATGAACATAGTGGCATTCAGTTAGAATGCGTTCATTCCTAAGTATAGCAGATAAAAGCTATAAAGTTGGATTCCTTTTAACCTTCTGTGGTGTAGTGGTAGCACCTTGACTTAGTAATCATATGTCTTAGGTTCGAGTCCCGGTCAGGGTAAAAAATTGATTCATGTTTTCACATATGTAATGTGCTTAATTGGTTATTTCATGGCCCGAATGAGATTGGGAATTGAATTAAATGCTAAAATGAAGCCACGAGTGAGGTTGGGGAATCTGTAATATGAACATAGAGGCATTCAGTTAGAATGCGTTCATTCCTAAGTATAGCAGATATAAGCTATAAGGCTGGATTCTTTTTAACCTTCTGTGGTGTAGTAGTAGCGCCTTGACTTAGTAATCATAAGTCCTAGGTTCAAGTCCCAGTCGGGGTGAAAAAATGATTCATATATAATGATGATGATGATTTTTTCTAATCGTAATCCTCTTTGTACTCGTGGAAGAAGTGTAAAAAAAGAAAAAAAAAAGGAAAAAAAAATCTTTTTTTTTTTTTAAGGTGTTCCTAATTCGCGAAAATTCACCTATCGCGACGGCTCCCGGAACCTGACCCTTGCGATAAACGAGGGATCACTGTATATATATATATATATAATATATATATATATATATATATATATATATATATATATATATATATATATATATATATATATATATATATATATATATACAGTAACCCCTCATTTATTGCGGGGGTTCGGTTCCGGGACCGGCTGCGATAGGTGAATTTCCACGAAGTGGGGAAACCTTTAAAAAAATAATAAAAAAATTTCATTTATATATATATATATATATATATATATATATATATATATATATATATATATATATATATATATATATATATATATATATATATATACAGTGTTGCCTCACTTATCGCGGTAGTTCGGTTCCGGGACCCGGCCGAACCAGGAAATCCGCGAAGTAGGATCTGCCTATATGTACATAGATATTTTAATATATTTTTACGTTTACACTGTATAAACCCTCCCTGCACTGTTAAAAAAACACCCTTTACATTATAAATAACAGCAAGCAACGTAAATTTTTATGAAAGTGATAGATAAAATTACGGTGAATGAGGTGATAATGACATGACATACATACTCATTTACAATTATTTTTTCGTTTACGTACTGTATAAACCCTCCCTGCACTGTTAAAAAAAACACCCTTAACATTATAGATAACAGCAAGCAACGTAAATTTTTATGAAAGTGATAGGAAAACTTACCGTGAATGTGATGATGACGTGACATACATACTCATTTACAATTATTTTTTCGTTTACGTACTGTATAAACCCTCCCTGCATTGTTAAAAAAACACCCTTTACATTATAAATAACAGCAAGTAACGTAAATTTTTATGAAAGTGATAGATAAAATTACGGTGAATAAGGTGATAATGACATGACAGACATACTCATTTACAATTATTTTTTCGTTTACGTACTGTATAAACCCTCCCTGCACTGTTAAAAAAACACCCTTTACATTATAAATAACAGCAAGCAACGTAAATTTTCATGAAAGTGATAGATAAAATTATGATGAATGAGGTGATAATGACGTGATATACATACTCATTCACAATTATTTTTTCGTTTACGTACTGTATAAACCATCCCTGCACTGTTAAAAAAACGCCCTTTACATTTTAAATAACAGCAAGCAACGTAAATATTTATGAAAGTGATTGATAAAATTACGGTGAACGAGGTGATAATGACGTGATATACATACTCATTTACAATTATTTTTTCGTTTACGTACTGTATAAACCCTCCCTGCACTGTTAAAACAACACCCTTTACATTATAAATAACAGCAAGCAACGTAAATTTTTATGAAAGTGATACATAAAATTACGGTGAATGAGGTGATAATGACGTGACATACATACCCATTTACAATTATTTTTTCGTTTACGTACTGTATAAACCCTCCCTGCACTGATAAGGAAACATCCTTTACATTATAAATAACAGCAAGCAACGTATATTTGTTTGAAAGTGATAGATAAAATTACGATGAATGAGGTGATGATGACGTGACACACATACTCATTTACAATTATTTTTTCGTTTACGAACTGTATAAACCCTCCCTGCACTGTTAAAAAAACACCCTTTACATTATAAATAACAGCACGCAACGTAAATTTCAATAAAAAAATGAAAATAGTGAAATAAAAATTTTCAATATTTTAATATTTTTGCGTATACCCATAAAATAAAATAATAATTTATAAAAAAATAAAACGCATTAGAGTGAGAACGCGAACCAAGAAGCGCGAATAACCGGGGTAACAGTATTGCATCATGCGAAATAGTATCCGATAGCGTACAATGTATTGGGGTCGCAGCTACGTGAGCTAGCATATATATTTATATTTCCAGTAGTTTCATGATTTTATTGATAAAAAAAAACGTATTTCTTAGCCTAAGCATAATAAAACAGTAAAAAATAGTAAAAAACATAAATACTAACAGTATTGCAACATGTAAAATACGATACCGTTATCAGCGTTTCGGACAAAGGCTCGTTCAGTCTAACTCACGTGTGCGCCGTTCACATTGTGCTTATTAAACGTCCTGCTTGTGTCCGATAGCATACAATGTATTGGGATCGCAGCTACGTGAGCTAGCATATATATTTATATTTCCAGTAGTTTCATGATTTTATTGATATAAACACGTATTTCTTAGCCTAAGAATAATAAAACAGTAAAAAATAGTAAAAAACATAAATACTAACAGTATTGCAACATGTAAAATACGATACCGCTATCAGCGTTTCGGACAAAGGCTCGTTCAGTCTAACTCACGTGTGCGCCGTTCACATTGTGCTTATTAAACGTCTTCCTTGTGTCCGATAGCGTACAATGTATTGGGGTCGCAGCTACGTGAGCTAGCATATATATTTATATTTCCAGTAGTTTCATGATTTTATTGATAAAAACACGTATTTCTTAGCCTAAGAATAATAAAACAGTGAAAAATAGTAAAAAGCATAAATACTAACAGTATTGCAACATGTAAAATACGATACCGCTATCAGCGTTTCGGACAAAGGCTTCCACCATCTTCCATTGTCTCGCCTCACTCGTGTGCACTGTTCACGTTGTGCTTATTATTATTAATACGTTTTGCTTGTGATTTTTTTACTCGCATATTTTAACCTTTGCAGTGCCTCCCAAGCATCCTTCATCTTCTAAGGCTTCTTGTAGTGAGCCTAAGCGGCAAAGGAAAATGTTAACCATAACAGATAAGGTAAGTTTACCTATCACGTACACAGAAATTTATGTTGCATGCTGTTATTTATAAAGTAAAGGGTGGTTTTTTAACAGTTCAGGGAGGGTTTATACAGTAAACGTAAAAATAATTGTAAAATACCTATGTACATGAGTATGTCATATAAATTTACGCTTGCATGCTGTTATTTTTGAAGTAAAGGGTGGTTTGTTAACAGTACAGGAGGGTATATACAGTTTATACAGTGTAAACGTAAAAATAAATTAAAATATCTATGTACATATAGGCTGATCCTACTCCGTGATATTCCTGTTTCGCGCCGGGTCCAGGAACCGAACCCCCGCGATAATGGGGGATCACTGTATGTATATATATATATATATATATATATATATATATATATATATATATATATATATATATATATATATATATATATATATATATATATATATATCACCAGGACGGGCCAAAAAATAATAAAATAAAACAGCCTTTATCGGGCCTGGGCATGAAGAATACATAAGGTAAAGAGAAACAGAGATGGAAAATGTAATGACCTGTCAGATGTGAAGGCATTATAAAAGATGTGTAATGAATATACAATTCTTTGCTGGGTTTCAGTATACCTCTGCATTACTTTCATGATGTCTATTCCAAAAATTCTCCTTAGATATTATTATTATTATTATTATTACAGTATTATTATTATTATTGGCAACAATAATTTTCCTTTGATGATGATTGTGGAGATTATTATTATTATTATTATTATTTTTATAATAAATCCTGTAGTTTTGGTTAGATGAAACAGACATAATTAAAGATTCTCTCTCTCTCTCTCTCTCTCTCTCTCTCTCTCTCTCTCTCTCTCTCTCTCTCTCCTCTCTCTCTCTCTCTCTCTCTCTCTCTCTCTCCTCTCTCTCTCTCCCTCTCTCTCTCTCTCTCTCTCTCTCTCTCTCTCTCTCTCTCTCTCTCTCTCTCTCTCTCTCTCCTCTCTCTCTCTCTCAAGAAATCATCTAACGGTCTCCCTATTAAAGACCCCTGAAGTCGAGCGACCTCCTCATCTCGAAGACATTTGGTTGACTGTTCAGAGTAGGAAATCCCCTTCATTCATCCTGGGATGTGTATATAGACACCCACATG
>JAXCGZ010014168.1:17500-32885 GCA_037179515.1 Halocaridina rubra | reverse complement strand
CCATGTTCCCCTGCATGTCGTAAGAGACGACCAAATGGAGCGGAGTGAGGAGACTGGGAATCCCCTTCTCTGTATTATATTTTCCCAAAGAGTCAAAGTATATTGCCCTGACTCAGCCACTCTTATAAGGGGAAAAATGGGTCATATATATATATATATATATATATATATATATATATATATATATATATATATATATATATATATATATATATATCCATTCATCCATATACCAAAGCCATATTCCCCCTTATAAGGGGGGTGGCAGAGTCAAAGAAAATAATTTGACTTTTTGTGGGAAGTAAATATAATCCCCTCACTCTACCCCATTTAGTCGACTTTTACGACACGCAGGGGAACACGGAGGTAATGTTCTTACCCCCTCCCTCAGGGGGAATATATATATATATATATATATATATATATATATATATATATATATATATATATATATATATATCCATTCATCCATATTCCAAAGCCATATTCCCCCTTATAAGGGGGTGGCAGAGTCAAAGAAAATAATTTGACTTTTCGTGGGAAGTAAATACAGAGGAGGGGATTCCCAGCCCCCTCGCTCTGCCCCATTTAGTCGACTGTTACGACACTCAGGGGAATATATATATATATATATATATATATATATATATATATATATATATATATATATATATATAAGCAAAATAAACTGTTATATCACTGCACAATATGAAGCAAAAACAAAAAAGCCCCATAAATAAAACACAAAAAGAAGCGAAGATATACTTTATATTACGATTGGAGTCCAGTCGTACTATATAGTACATCTTCGCTTCTTTTTGTGTATTTATGGGCCCTTTTTTTGTTTTGCTTCATATATATATATATATATATATATATATATATATATATATATATATATATATATATATATATATATATATATATATACATACATACATACATACATACATACATACATACATACATACATACATACATACATACATACATACATATATATATATATATATATATATATATATATATATATATATATATATATATATATATATATATATATATATATATATATATATATATATATATATATATATATATATATATTTATATATATATATATATATATACTCTTCCTGAGGGGGGTAGAATACTCCCTCCTTTTTCCCCTGCGTGTCGTAAGAGTCGACTAAATGGGGCGGAGCGAGGGGACTAGTAAACCCCTCCTCTGTATTTTCTCTTCCCAAAGAGTCAGGGTATTTTGTCTTAACTCAGCCACTCCCCTTATAACGGGAAAATGGCTCATGTATATAGACAGACAGATTTTTCTAAGAACTTTTTTTTAATCTAGCTAGAGCAAAATCCTCTTTAAATAATAATTTGTAGATGGGTTCCATTGCCAATATCTAGCGAAACCTCTTGCTGAGTAATAATGATTAATTTCTTTATTTATTTGCATTTTTCTCTCTCTGTCTCCTCCAGTTATCTATCTATCTTTGTATCTATCTGCTTGTGTCTATCTATCTATCTGTCTGCCTATGTATATATCTCCCAGACATGAACCAAACATTATTGTGTGCCCTTGTAAATGAAAATACTTGAGCTATTTATCAAATACGAAACTAATTGTTATTAATATTCATAAAAAGATATTCGCTTTTCTGTTAAATTTAGAGCAATATTTTTATAAATGTATAAAGGGTAATTAGATAATTAGATCCTATAGGGAATATTTATAATATATTTTAACACAAATGACCTCAAATCTTACCAGTGTCTGTATCCTATCACAAGGATCTTAAACATGTCCAATTTACATTGAGCAAAATTGAATTCTCTCCAACACTTCACACTTGGTATGAGCAGGAAATTCAAATAATGTCATGGCTCCCAAGCTCTATTTATTTATTTTTTCTTTTGTTTTATTTAGAAGTGCAGCCTATTGTCTAATAATAATTAAAAAGTGGCAAAAAAGAGACTCCTTGGGGTTTAAATTCTTCAAGAAATATTGTTTATAGTGTACATAATATGAAAAGTTGTAAGATACAATGAATATAGTTAATATAGCGCGGAAAGTCTTTTAGGTATGATTGAATATACATAACACGAAAAGTCTTTAAACAGTAACAAGCTTCGTCTAAATAGCGCCGAAAATCTCACAAGAAACAGCTTTTATTGTCTATATAGTATGCAAAATCTTTTAGAAGCACCGAATATTGTCTGCACAGTGTTCTGAGTCATCAAGAAAACTCGAATATTGGCTACATCTCTTGAAACTTCTCTGACCGCTTTCACACCAGAGTGGCACGTCGCACGTGGTGTGCCACGTGGCACGCCAGTTGAAAACGAACATCCGGAAATATTGAAACCTTTCACACAGAAGTGGCGTGGCTCATGGGACGTGTCACGCCACTTCCTCGTGAAAGGTTTCATATATTTCCAGATATTCGTCTTCAACTGGCGTGCTACGTGCGACGTGCCACTTTGGTGAGAAAGCTCACTGTGTATAATTAAATATCGTTCATATGGCATTTAAACTTTAAAAAAAACATGAATATCATCTTCTTAGAGTGATGAGTCCTTTAGAAGCATCTAATATTGCTTACGTTGCCTAAAATTTAAAACAAGCAACCAGTTTTTTTCCTCTAAATAGTATGACAAGTTTTTTAGGAGCAACCAATATCGTCTATATGGCGGTGAGTCTTGATAAACAGTGAGTATCGTCTGCATAGCGCGAAAGTTTTTAAAAATCTACCAATATCTTCTGCATATCACGAAAAGTCTTCCAGAAGCAACTAATATAGTCTATATAGCATGATAAGTCATTAAAAAACATCTAATATTGTCTACATACTGTGAAGAGTTTTTTAAGAAAGTGGCCATACCATCTACAAAGCGCGATAAGCTCTTAGGGAGCCATGGATATTATCTGTATAGTTCGGCTAAGAAGCGTTGAGAAGTATAGTCTGCATGGCCTAAAACACTCTGAATATGTATAGCCTACATGACGATATGAAACGTTGAATATATATATATATATATATATATATATATATATATATATATATATATATATATATATATATATATATATATATATATATATATATATATATATATATATATATATATATATATATATATATATATATATATATATATATATATATTTATTAATAATACTGAACTGTTAACTTATAGGTTAAAATGGAAGGAAAAGCCCATTTAATAAAACAACGAAATTATATGTATAATAAGTACTTTTTATATATATAATTTCGTTGTTTTATTTAATGGGCTTTTCCTTCCATATATATATATATATATATATATATATATATATATATATATATATATATATATATATATATATATATATCTATAATCTTGACTGTTTCCCCCTTTAATTGGGGGGGGGTAGCCGACATCAAAAAAAGAAAACAATAAGGGTATTACTTTGCTCTATGGGCAATGACGAGGGAGCCAGCGACCGTTCAGATGGCACTGCTAGAGTGCCACAGCCCATCCTCCAGGCTCTTCCACAACCTGTGTCGCTTCACAACTGTCAACTCCCTTACTGCCCCTACCACAAGGCTACCTCTGTAAGATGCAGCCCCGTGGTAACAGCAGATGCCCATCAGAGGTGCGTCACAATCGCTCGCCACTCATTCCTATTCCAAGCACGCTCGCTTGCTTCCCTCACATCCATCCTCTTATCATTCAGGGCTCTCCTTACTCCTTCCATCAATCCAAACCTAGGCCTCCCTCTAGCATTTCTCCCATCAACTCTCGCATTCATCACCTTTTTCAGCAGTCTTTCCTCATCCATCCTTTCCACATGGCCAAATCATCTCCGAACATTCATATCTACTCTGGCTGCAATTTCTCTCCTCACACCCATTCTTGCTCTCACCACTTCTTCCTAACCCTATCCAACCGAGATACACCAATCATACTCCCCAGGCATTTCATCTCAAACACATTTAGTTTCCGTCTCTCACTTACTTTCATACCCCATAACTCTGATCCAAACATCACAGTTGGCACAACCACTTTCTCATACAAAACTTTCTTAACATTCATTTCCAACCCTCTATTCTTCATCACTCTTTTCAACGCACCCAGCACTTTACATCCTTCATTCACTCTGTGACACACATCTGCTTCCACTCCACCATTTGCAGCTATAACTGAGCCTAAATACTTAAACTGATCAACCTCCTCAAGTGTCTCTCTATTCAACATAACATTCAGTCCAGCACCATCCTCATTTCTTCTAAACCTCATAATCTTACTCTTTCCCACATTCCTTCTCTCACACACCATTCCAAATTCTGACACTAACTGACATAGCTTCTCCTCTGAATCTGCCACCATCACAGTATCATCTGCAAACAGCAACTGATTCAGCTCCCACTCGTTATCATCCCCATCTACCATTCTCAAACCTCGACCATGCACTCGCTCATTCACCTCTCTTACAACACCATCAATATACAAATTGAACAGCCATGGTGACATCACACATCCCTGTCTCAGTCCCACACTCACTGGAAACCACTCACTTACTTCATTCCCTACCCTAACACAAGCTCTACTGCCCTCATACAAACTTTTCACTGCATGCAACAAGTTACCATTAATTCCATATAATCTCAAAACACTCCACACAGCTCTATCATACGCTTTCTCCAGATCCAAAAATGCAAAATACACATCCTTACCCTTTGCTAAATATTTCTCACATAACTGCCTAACTATAAAAATCTGATCTATTCAACCTCTACCTCTCCTAAAACCACTCTGCACTTCTGCGATCACATTTTCTGTCTTATCCCTAATCTTATTAACCAGTATCCTACCATACACTTTTCCTACCACACTCAACAAACTTGTACCCCTAAAATTACTGCATTCATACACACCTCCCTTACCTTTGTATAGGGGCACTATACAAGCAATCACCCATTCCACTGGCACCATTGACAACATAATGCATATATTAAACACACTCACTAACCATTCCAATGCAGTCACACCCCCTTCTTTCAACATCTCCGCTCTCACACCATCCATTCCAGGTGCTTTACCAACTTTCGCTTCATACAATGCCCTTTTCACCTCCTCTCTTGTAATCTCTCTCTCATTTTTATTTCCCATTACTGCCACTATAGCTACCTCTCTATCTTCCTCAACATTCAGCAAGCACTCAAAATATTCTGCCCATCTTTTCCTTGCATTGTTCCCTCTTAACATCTGTCCATTCACATCTTTCACTCTCTTCCATCCTCGATCCACCCTTTCTTACTCTCTTCACTTCTTTCCAAAACTTTTTATTCTCCTCATATGACCTACTAAAATCCTGTCCCCACCTAACATTTGCCAACCTCTTCTTTTCCTCTACCTTTCGTTTGGTTTTGACAAGTTTTCTCCCTATATCTTTCATACATCTCCCTACTTTTACACTGCAGCCATTCCTCAAAAGCCTTCTTTTTCTCTTTCACCGTCATTTTCACCCTTTCATTCCACCACTCGCTGCCCCTCCTTATGCCACCTCCAATAAACCTCTTTCCACACACATCACTTGCGTGTCCTACAAAACATTCTTTCATCAACCCCCATTCCTCCTCTAACTCCCCAACTTCCCTTTCTTTCGCCCTGTCATATGCCACTCTCAAACTGTCCTGATATTCCTGTCTCTTCTTTGGCTTTTTCAACTCTTCCACCTTAACTATTTTCCCTCTACATCCCCCCATTCTATTTCCCCACTCTTTTGCTACTACCACTTTTGCTTCAACCAAAAAATGATCAGACATCCCAGCAGCCACACCCCTAAATGCATGCACATCTTTCACTCTACCAATCATGCTCTTTGCTACCAACACATAATCCATCAATGTTCTTTCTTTCACTCTTCCATTTACCACTCTCATCTATGTATGAGAGTGGCGAGAGACTGTTAGATATGTGTGTGGAGCAAGAGTTGGTGATAGGTAATAGTGTTTTCAAGAAGAAGTTAATAAATAAATAAATTATATATATATATATATATATATATATATATATATATATATATATATATATATATATATATATATATATATATATATATATATATATATATATATATATATATATATATATATATATATATATATATATAGGCTAGACAGCGCAAAATAACGTCTAAGATGCATGCATATAATTTACATATAGGCCAAGAAATGCTATATAGCTAGGAAGTTTTCCAAAGAGCAATTAAAAATCCTCTTAGCAGCGCGAACAGGAGTTGGGTTGACAAGTCTCATTTACTCAGACAAATGATAATTTCGCTGAGTCTTTGATTTTTTTCTTATTTGTACCTTGTTTCTTCTCCAAAACTTTTGGCTTTTTATGACAAGACTGCTTTTGGAATTATTTTTCTTTTAAAGGCCAAATAAATTCTAGTAACTGTTGCATGTTTGTTGGAAGATGTCTGCCCTCCCATTCATTCGTTGTTTATATTAACTTTTTTTAGCGGTTTTTTATGGCTTTCAGATCTGAATTCTTAACGGTTTAACGGTCTGTAACGGTTTGCCAAATTTGAATTATGCATATTTCAGGTTTTCTTGATTTTTTGCTTATATTTTTTTTTTATCAGAAGTTTAATTTAAGGAATTTATGTAAGAAAGTTCTTTAATGTTTTTAGCAGTGGTGCAAAGACTTTTTTTTTCCAAATTAGCGTATTAGCTGGCGTTGTAGTCAATAATTTAAAGTTATTTGTTGATATATATATATATATATATATATATATATATATATATATATATATATATATATATATATATATATATATATATATATATATATATATGTGTGTGTGTGTGTGTGTGTGTGTGTGTGTGTATATATATATATATATATATATATATATATATATATATATATATATATATATATATATATATATATATATATATATGTGTGTGTGTGTGTGTGTGTGTGTGTGTGTGTTGTGTGTGTGTGTGTGTGTGTATTTGCTTATGCATTAATTAGAAAGTTAAAACCATATCAATTTATTAATAGATAAGTAAATAAAACGTACTTATATATACACATCCACTAACAATACATATTAGAAATATTAACATTTAATAAACACTTACACGCTATATGTACTTCGACTATTATTACTGATGGTGAACATAGATACATATATAACTAATGATGTTACTTATATGTACTACAAGATCTTTGGCCCCCTCTTCTCTTTCATAACCCCCTCCCCCTTACCGTTGTTAAGCCAATTAACAATTACCAACAAGGAAAGTAACAAACACGAACAAGGAAACTCATGCAGAGAAACTTACCATGCTGTCGGGAAACGTATGTTTGTGGCAACGTACAATTATTTGTAGCTTGTAGTTATTCAGTTGCCTTCAAGCAATTAGTGCTTTTGTTAGAGTAATTAGTACTTGTTAGTAGTTTACTGAGGGCTTGTTAAACATTTGTTTATGTTGTCATTATTTACACTGCCTGGGCGTGTTTTTTTCTCTTAGTTTTACACACACACACACACACACACACACACGTTAGATTTTATGATAAGATAAGCTGAATTTCACTGGAAAGAGAGGGCTGGGCAGATTGTATATTCCTATGCATTCAGAAAGCATTTGACTGTCCCACACGGGAGACTTGTTAAGAAGCTGCAAGCAATGGCAAGAATATGTGGAAATGTCTTGGAATGGATAAAAACTTACTTAGAAGGAAGGTAACAGAGGGTTAGAGTAAGACACGCAGTGTCTGAATGGAGAAGAGTTAGTAGTGGAGTTCCACAGGGTTTAGTTTTAGGGCCACTTTTTTCCTAGTGTATGTAAATGACCTACCAAAGTCTGTAAATTCATTCATGAATATGTTTGCGGATGATGCACAGATTGTGAAAGAAGTAAGAAACGAGAACAGTGGTAGAGAACTTCAGGAATATCTAAATAGTGTGCACGAGTGGACAGAAAAGTGGCTAATGAAATCCAATACTTCAAAATGTAAGGTAATGTGAATGGGTACAAATGCAAGTAGGCCCAAGTTTGACTACTCAATGACAGGAGTGGAACATCAAGAGACAGAGAATGAGTGAGATCTAGGAGTAAACATACTGGCCGATTTGTCTCCAGAAATGCATATAAATGGCGTAGTAAGGGCAGCATATGCTTTCTTAGCAAATGTAAGGGTCGTCTTCGGGCGCATGGACAAGAAAATGTTCAGAAATATTTATATAATCCATGTGAGGACAAAGCTTGAAATCCGCACTTGAAAAAACACATAGTTAAGCTGGAAAAAGTTCAAAGACATGCCACGAAACTGGTGCCATATAGACGTAGTCTCAGTTATGATAAGTGGCTGAGGGAATTAGACTTACCATCACTCGAAGCTAGAAGAATGAGGGGGGATATGGTGACGGTTTTTAAATTCCTTCATGGTTATGAGAGAGTGGATAAGGATGATTATTTTGATATGGCTGGCACTAGAACTAGAGGTCATAGTTTGAAGTTTCGTAAGAAAACTTCTTGGCAGGATGTAAGGAAGTACTTTTTTTAGTGTAAGAATAGTTGATAAGTGGAACTGGCTAATCGAGGATGTAGTTAATGCTAACTCAATTCATAGTTTCAAGGACAATTATGATAAGTATCACTAAGTACAAAATGGAACCGATCAGGAGATGTTAAGTTGCGAGCTTGGGGCTCTTTTCCGTAAGCACAATTAGGTAATTTTACACACTTTTACACACACACACACACACACACACACACACACACACACACACACACACACACACATATATATATATATATATATATATATATATATATATATATATATATATATATATATATATATATATGTATAATATATATATAATATATATATATATATATATATATATATATATATATATATATATATATATATATATATATATATATGAGTAAGCACAAACTGTTAGCATACACCACTAAATGGTAAGAAAGCCGATCAGTGAAACAACACAGAAAAAATAACGCTATATTTCGGATCCTAACTGTGCTTGAGAACAGGTCCAGGTAGGATCCGAAATATAGCGTTATTTTTTGTTGTTTCACTGATGGGCTTCCTTACCATACATATATATATATATATATATATATATATATATATATATATATATATATATATATATATATATATATATATATATATATATATATATATATGATTGTATAAATTTATCTCGATATTTTACATTATAATTTTGCATCAGAGAGGAATGTAAATATTACAAAATGGTCCAGGACACATTGTTCCAGTTATCCCTGTTGAAGAGAGTGATTGAGAGCTTCTTCTCTCAAAGTGTTGGCAGATCTTTTCGCCAGAAATTTCTTCAGCTATGAAGTACCTTTTGCCTTGGAATACGTGCTTTTGAAAGAATACCTTCATCGTCTGGCTAGTAAACATACTTTGCTGAAAACATATCACTGGAAAAAGACGATGGGTCAGAAGTTGCACTTGTAGTGGGACCAAAATATTTTCAGCCAAAGGTGATTCCTCAACAAATTCTTGAACAATGTGTCTTGGAACCTTGTGTAACGTTGTGTGATATTTATATGGCTCTCTGATGTGAAATTATATATATATATATATATATATATATATATATATATATATATATATATATATATATATATATATATATATATATATATATATATATATATAGCAATTACATATAAACCCTGACTGAAGTTACTACATCGGTGCTCGTTTGACTGGAACAATGCTTCTATCTTAGTAAGAAGTAATGATATTATTAATAGAAACATCTTGGAATCTGCAATAATTAACTTGAACGAGCACCGAGATATATATATATATATATATATATATATATATATATATATATATATATATATATATATATATATAGTGTGTGTGTGTGTGTGTGTGTGTGTGTGTGTGTGTGTGTGTGTGTGTGTGTGTGTGTGTGTGTGTGTGTGTGTGTGTGTGTGTGTGTGTGTGTGTGTGTGTGTGTGTTGAGAGAGTACTACTACTAAAGCTACTACTGTTACTACTATTGCTACTACTACTACTACTACTACTACTACTATTACTACTACCACCACAGAAGAATAATTTTATAGCTTGAATAATTCTGTGAAAGTACACATATAAACGCATTATTTTAACATATGTACGCACACACACACTGCTGAAATATGAATCACCATCATCATCATCATTAACAAGTAGCTTATTATACGTAGGGGCTTAATGACACTCTCTCTGTAATTAAGGTAATTAAAGCGACGATGATGAAGTGCGTCGTTGGTAAGCCCCAATTAACAAGACATGCCAAAATGATTACCCAATTCAAAGATAATTGAGGGTTAATTATAATCATAACGTTAATTAAATAATTGCTTTTTCTTCTTTTCACGATTTTCTTCCATACATGCATACATACATACATACATACATACATACATACAATCCCCCTTGTATTGGAGGTGGTCGAGTCAAAGCACATGCACATTCACCGGAAGCCAATTCACCTCTGTCACTTTTCTTTGCTCTTATGGTAATAGAGGATACTGCTTGCGTCAGTCACAGATTAAGTGGGCAAGCATCTTCTGCCGTGAGGCCCGACACTCGTAGCAATATAACTCACTGTTTCCTTAGAATACAATTAATTTGTATCAATATTATTTTATCGTACAATTTATTTATTTATTTACTTAGTGTCGTCTGTCGTTTGCTAGCTCCTGTAGGTAGTGCAGAATGATAGTTGACTGCACTGCTTGATGTCTTAGGTCAGTGGTGAAATAATACCTTCGTGAAGTGAGGTTATGAAGATAAGAATGAGTAGATTCAGTAACAATAATAGGTGCTATAACAGCTCTTTCTTATTATGAGAAATGGATTACCCCTTCGAGGCTGTACTTTCAAATGATAAATTGGTTGAATATAGATAAAAAGAGAACCAGATAAGAGCAGTTGATACTATCCATCCTCATGGGTGAGGCCCTCACTGAATAGATATATAGATTGATATATCATAAGGTTAGCATTTAAGCGTTTAATATATATATATATATATATATATAATATATATATATATATATATATATATATATATAATATATATATAATAGTAGTAGTAGATGTGTGTAGATAGATAGATAGAGGGTAGACTGACAGTATAACAAATAAATTCAAGGCGATGTATAGAGCTAGTCCAAGGGGTAGATAAATAAATAAATTTATAGATACACAGTCGACGAAAAAAGAGACAGATAGATATTTAGAGAGACGGCCAACCATAGGTGGATATACATGTATGTTGTAGGATCGAATCCTCTACAAGGGCAATTATCTGTTACATAGAGACACATGGGGGAGGGGGTATACGGTGAAGGCTTTTAAATTCTTTCATGGTTTTGACAGAGTAGATAGGGACGCTTATATGAGACGGGTAGCACTAGAAGTAGGAGACAGTTTGAAGCTTCGTTAGAAAATTTTGCAGAATGTAAGGATGTACTTTTGTACTACAGGAATAGTAGATACTGGAATTCTCCCAGCGAAGAAATGGTTATTGTTTAATGCAGTTAGCAGTTTTATGGCTCTTTCCAGTGAGCGCAATAAGGTAAATACACATTAAAAGACAACAACAACACACACACATACACGAACCATTAGGAAGGTCAGAGGGTCCTCTCAATATATCCCTCACAGTCCCTCCCCACTTCCAGCCCATCACTGCATTAACAACATCATTACTTTATCAGTTGTAAGTGCATTAATTGGGGTTGACCATTATGCATTCACCCATGAAGATCTGGATTTGTGTGTGTGTGTGTGCGTATTTATTTCCTTATATATCTGTATATTTGTTTGTTTTTATCCTCTGTCCGAGTGTGCGCTTGTTTTCCGTAGTGTGTTTATGTATATATGTATGTTTGTTTGTTTCCATATTTGTGTGCCTTTTTATGTGTGAAGATCGCGTCCCATGTGTCAGAATATAATAATTATTATTTTATTATTATCATTATTATTATTATTATTATTATTATTATTATTATTATTATTTTTATTATTATTATTATTATTATTATTATTATTATTATCATTATTATTATTATTATTATTATAATTATTATTATTGTTATTATTATTATTATCATTATTATTATTATTATTATTATTATTATTATTATTATTATTATTATTATTATTATTATTATTATTATTATTATTTTTATTATTATTATATTATTATTATTATTATTATTATTATTATTATTATTATTATTATATTGTGTGTGCGTTTCTATATATGTGGGTTTATATGTGTATTCGTAATAGGAAACTCAAGCTGTTGAATCCGTAGATCGTAACATTATTATTATTATTATTATTATTATTATTATTATTATTATTATTATTATTATTATTATTATTTTATTATTATTGTTATTTGTTAGTGCCCTGTGGGGCGGGCACAATATCAAAGAATAGCCTCACCGTATTCCCTGCGTGTCGTAAAAGGCGACTAAAAGTGGACGGGGCGGGGGGACTAGGAATCCCCCCCCCTTGTACCAACCTCCTGTGAGACGTCAAAGAAGAAGGGGAGTAGAGGGGAGAATAACTTCTCCCCAAACTGTTTTCCTTTTTTGATGTCGGCTACCCCCCAATTAAAGGGGGAAACAGCCAAGGTATATGTATGTATGTATGTATTATTATTATTATTATTATTATTAGTAGTAGTAGTAGTAGTAGTAGTAGTAGTAGTAGTAGTAATATATGCATGTCAACCAATCATACATTCACCATTACATCGAAGTCTTCTTTATTTTTTCTATAAATACACACATACACACACAGGCACACACTCACACACTGATATGGCTCTTGAATATATATATATATATATATATATATATATATATATATATATATATATATATATATATGTGTGTGTGTGTGTGTGTGTGTGTGTGTGTGTGTGTGTGTGTGTGTGTGTGTGTGTGTGTGTGTGTGTAATTACCTAATTGTGTTTACGGGAAAGAGCCCAAAGCTCGTATCTTCCCGTCTCCTGATCGGTTCCATTTTATACTTAGTGATACTTATCATACCTGTCCTTAAAACTATGGTGTGTGTGTGTGTGTGTGTGTGTGTGTATGTATGTATGTATGTATGTATGTATGTATGTATGTATGTATGTATGTATGTGTATGTGTGGCCCACGTACGGTATTTATTCATATATCAGAAATAACAGTTATGCGCATAAACGAAAAGGTACTGTTTGCTACCTTCATCCCTTCATAGTCGATATATATATATATATATATATATATATATATATATATATATATATATATATATATATGTATGTGTGTGTGCGTATGTGCGCACATGCAGACGTAAATACATGCACGCATGCCTACATACATCCATACATACATACACAATATATTATGTTTCGTAACTCAGGTCATCGTTAGCTGTAGTACAAGAGTGAGAACGCTTGTAGAAGTCAATCCTAAGTTACGATATTTATATACGCTGTTTATACCATCTCATTACTACTACTACTTGGAGAGAATGTGAGGAGAAGCTCGTGGCGTCTGTCTTTTCTGTAACCCTTTGCAACTAAAGTACTGTTGTGAGTACACCATCAGTTATATCAGGCTCGTATTGTATTTTGACACCAGAATCTCTCGGAAGGGATAGTGTTAACCCCTGACAACCTAATAGGCAAATTGAGTATTATGGTTATCAGATTTTTAAATTGATCAATGATAGAGAAGTTTCTTTAATATTGCGGGTTCCAAACGGGCAACAAGATCTCTCTCTCTCTCTCTCTCTCTCTCTCTCTCTCTCTCTCTCTCTCTCTCTCTCTCTCTCTCTCTCTCTCTCTCTCTCTCTCTCTCTCTCTCTCTCTCTCTCTCTCTCTCTCTTCTTCTCTCACCTTGTGGAACAGCTTCTTCGAGACTTCAGGCTTCCATAAGGGCAGTAAGACCTGTCCTCTCTCCTCTCCTCTCTCTCTCTCTCTCTCTCTCTCTCTCTCCTCTCTCTCCTCTCTCTCTCTCTCTCTCTCCTCTCTCTCTCTCTCTCTCTCTCTCTCTGGAATTCAGGCGTACATAAGGGCAATAAGACCTGTCCTGCAGCTCTCTCTCTCTCTCTCTCTCTCTCTCTCTCTCTCTCTCTCTCTCTCTCTCTCTCTCTCTCTCTCTTCTCTCTCTCTCTCTCTCTCTCTCTCTCTCTCTCTCTCTCTCTCTCTCTCTCTCTCTCTCTCTGGGGACCTTACTATTGCTTTACCTTTTAATGGAGAGAGAGAGAGAGAGAGAGAGAGAGAGAGAGAGAGAGAGAGAGAGAGAGTTATTTTATTTTATTAATTTATTGCGCCAAGGCGTCAGACATTACATGAGTTCATACAAATAATGCTTCAATGGATATAAAACCAAGAATTGAACATGGTTTACAGAGAGAGAGAGAGAGACTGGTTTTATAGTTGGAACTGATAAACAAGGCTATACAGTTACCATTCATGCTTAAATTATGTATATATGTATATATGTATGTATGTGATATACTGACTGCCTCTTACCATATTATATATATATATATATATATATATATATATATATATATATATATATATATATATATATATATATATATATATGTATGTCTTTATGTATGTATGTATGTATGTATGTATGTATGTATGTATGTATGCACGCCTCATGGCAAGAGAGGAAGTAGTTGTGAAGCGGACCTAAATATAAACGTCTTTTTGTGATGGGTGTCTAGATCCAGTTACTGTTGTTCTCTCATGAAACGGAGGCCATTGCAAGAGACACTTCTTGTTATTTGTTTGTGTCCTCACGTGCACTCAGGGAGTCCCAGTCTTTGTTTGTCTGCACTTAGGGGCCGCTTAGTTTATTTCCTCTTGGGAATGATGTTTTTTTTTTTTTTGTCCACAGGTACACGCTGGTAGTCCCAGTCTTTGCTTGCGTGCACTCTGAAGGTAGCTTGGTTTGTGTTTTTGCCCTAGTAGAGCCATTATATTAACTTCTTGCATTCTTTAATAAACCAAGGAACACTCGGTGAGTCTCAGTGTGTGTTTGTCTGCACTTACAGGGTTGCTTTGATCGTGTGAACTAGGTAGTTATTTTATTGTCTGTGTCTACAGGTGCACTTTTGGACTCCAAGTCTTTATTCATCAGCACTTAGGGGGTTGCTTTGTTTATGTGTACACAGGTATACTGAGAGAGTCCCAGTCTTGTTTGTTTACACTGGGAAGGTCGCTTAGTTTGTGTGTAGTAGGTAATCATCTTGTTTGCGTCCACAAGTGCGCTCAGAGAGTC